>OY723386.1:40587259-40678755 GCA_963210295.1 Ophion ellenae | reverse complement strand
AGTCGTATGAATTGGTGAAGGGATTCGAGCCCTCACACTCTGGGTGGCAAGTTCTCTCGGAGGGGGTTGGAGTTTCGATAGAATTCGCGTGCAAGACAGGACTTTATGCAGCTGTGCCGGATGACGTAACTTGCAACGAGACGGAATTTGCGCTGCATTCGCAGACTGGATGAACATTTCGTGTCGTATCCCCAGCTACCTCTGTATATACACTAGCCACTCTGACCCACCTCGGCAACCCCATCGTTCGCGTTCTTACCCCATTCGGGTCAGGAGATGCGACGTCCTTGCGTAGGAATTTTCCCGCCGGCTTTCCAACGGTATAAATAGCGCGACGAGGCTAGTCCCGACGACGGATAAAAACACCCGAGGTCACCCTCGTGTCATTGCCGAGACTGAGGCCATCCGGATATTCTTGGGGAATATGGGCGTTTAATCTTCGAATACAATTATAACTAGAAGTCACATCCTGCGGATCAGCGGTATCTAAAAATATCCACCTTAATGTTACAGGCAACTATTTTAATTTGGGAGATGAAATTAAGTTGTTACGAGTTCGCGGAAGAATCCCATTTGGGACAGATGCGTGGAAGAATGCCATTTTGGAAAGATGCGTGGAAGAATGCCATTTCGGAAAGATGCATGGAGAATGCCATTTTGAAAAAATCAATGCAAGAATGCCATTTTTGAAAGATGCGTGTGAAATGCCATTTGCGAAAGATGAATAGAAGAACGTCATGTTGGAAAGATGCGTGGAAGAATTCCATTTTGGGTCAATGCATGAAAGCATGCCATGTTGAAAAGATGTACGGAGGAGTGCCAATTTGGAAAGAAGAACGGAGGAATGCCATTTTGGAAAGATGAATTGATGAATCCCATTTTGGGAAGATGCATGAAAGAGTGCTTTTTTGGATAGATGCATGGAAGAATGCTCTTTTAGGAAGATGAATGAAAGAATGCCTTTTTGGAAGAATGCAAGAGAGAATGCCATTTTGGAAAGATGCATGGAAGAATGCCATTTTGGAAAAATTCATGTGAGAATGCCAATTTGAAAAGCTCCATGGAACAATGTCATTTTTTAAAGATGTATGTAAAATGCCATTTGGGAAAGATGAATAGAAGTACGTCGTGTTGGAAAGATGCATGAAAGCATGCCATTTTGGAAAGATTAAAGGAGGAATGCCACTTTGGAAAGATTAATAGAAGATTGCCATTTTGGAAAGATGAATAGAAGAATGTCATTTTGGAAAATGCATGGAAGAACGCTATTTTAGAAAGATGAATGAAAACGTGCCTTTTTGGAAAGATGCATGAGAGAATGCCATTTTGGAAAGATGAATGGAGGAATGCCATTTTGGAAAGATGAATGGAAGAATGCCATTTTGGGAAGATGAATGGAAGAATTCCTTTTTGGAAAGATGCATGGAAGAATGCCATTTTGGAGAGATGCATGGAAGAATCCCACTTTGGAAAAATTCATGGGAGAATACCACTTTGAAAAGCTCCATGAAACAATGTCATTTGGGAAAGATAGATAGAAGTACGTCATGTTGGAAAGATGCATGAAAGCATGCCATTTCGGAAAGATAAAAGGGGGAATGCCATTTTGGAAAGATTAATAGAAGAATGCCATTTTGGGAAGATGCATCGACGAATGCCTTTTCGGAAAGATGCATGGAAGAATGCCACTTCAGGAAAATAAATGATAAAATGCCATTTTGGAAAGATGCATGGACGAATGCCATTTTGGAAAGATGCATGAAAGAATGCCCTTTTGGAAAGATACATGGAAAAATGCGACTTTGGAAAGATAAATGATAAAATGCCATTTTGGAAAGATGCATGGACGCGTGCCATTGTGGAAAGATGCATGGAAGAATGCCATGTTGGAAAGAAGCATGAGCGAATACCATTTTCGAAAGATGCATGGGCGAATGCCATTTTGAAGAGCTGCATGGAAGAATGCCATTTTGGAAAGATCATGTTGATGGTCATTTTCCCAAATGAACAAGTTCTTCATGGGTTTCAGGACAGCCTGCTTGCGACTTCCAGTGCGAATAATCAGGAAGTGCGAGTGCAAGTTACGAGATAAAATTCTTATCGAAGACACACGCCACGTGAAACTTCTTTACTGGTTTAGTTCGCCTGCTGACCAGGCTAGGATTTCCCATCAGGAACGATCGTGTAGGACAGCGGAGCAGCGTGATGCGGTCACGAGCTCACTCGGCTAATGATCTCGGATCGATGAGAAGTACCTCGAGAAGTAAGTTTCCGACGGCAACCGTCGCGTGTTCCCGTCCGACGATCAGCTCGTGGTAATTGCCGGGGATGGTGGGTGAATGAGTTGTAAGACAAATCGACCGGAAGAAGGTTAAAGTGCTCTTCAAATGGGAAAAAGGGACGAGCGGTTGATCGTGAAGGTGACACTCGAAAGATGAGAGCGTACGTTGAATTCCCTAAGCGTTGGGACCAGCACTCGGTTGGGTGACCACTTCGAAGTATCTTTCAGGAACTGGTAGGTGAAGTGACAAGTGTGGGATGAAAGTGAAAGGCACATTGCGAAAGTACGCTCAAGACGATGTCGTGACGATCGTGACTTCCGATCACTCTATGAATAATGGCCATTGCGATCTTAGCTGCAATGCCATTTCGTCGTGATCAACGAGATCGGAAGATCTTGACGGAGGTGTTGTATTTATGTGCGCTGTAATCGAGTGTCAGTCGAGTGTGCCTCTTTCGCCATCCCCTCAGTCTTCTCGTTTTATTGGCCCGTCCTGTGTGGAATAATAAGATCCTGAAACAATGGCTCAGCATGACAGTTCGTGCTGGGAGAATCGATCGACGACCTTTTTCTTTCCAATACAGTGATAGTAACGGCTTACGCCTAGTTCTAACAGTCGAAAACAGCTCATTTTTTTGAAGTTTTTCTTAGCAAATCTCCCCAATTTTCCGCAAATAAAAACAATGTTAAACAATAAATCAAGAAATTAAAAAAAAAAATCATTTTGTATACTTTATCGGTGCTTCAATTTGTAAAAAAAAATAGACCGATTAGCTTATCCTATCCACCTAAAAAAATCGCGAAAATCGGCCACTTTCGGGCGGTCACCCTGTGATGATTCCTTAACATAATGGAGGTACTGCTATTGAAAAACATCGTGAAATTTGCACTAGTATCCATTTTCAAATGTTGAAAAGTTTCAGATACATACTGTATTTCACTTATACGTTATTCTCACTTATACGCCATATTTGATGTACCCCTTGAAAAACGTATAACTGAAGTTTCAATGGAATCAATGTACAGCCGATGTCCGGGAAGCACCTCTCAAAAACGTCTTTTGCGATGAGCAATGCCCTTCTGAAGCAGGTTATCCAGTATAAAAAATCAAACAGAATTCGTTAGTGTATTAGTTCATCCTATGATTAACCGAAGAAATTTCCGAAATATCAAATTTAACGGAGACTTTGTCCTTGAAATGCAGCGGGAGATGTTAGCGGCTCAACATGAGCAGCTAGAAGAAGAGGAGGGATGCCTCTATGGACCAGGCATTGCCGATTAGCGGTAATTATAAACACATTTGTGTAAACACATTACAAAACTTTAAAAGCGTTTTTCTCGAAAACACGTTTTTAAAAATGGCTGACATTCTCCTGACCGCTGTAATTAACGTATCGACCTGAAATTTGGAGAGCATACTCAGAAAATATGTCTTCACGGAATGACGGATCGTTTTTTCGATAGATAAATTTATGCATTTATTATTTATCTTTTTATGCGAAAAAAAACGCGAAAATGCGATTTTTTTTAAATTGCCGCCATTTTCCGAAATTTGTACTAAACGAAAAACCCATCCGTCATTCCATGACCAAAGGGTCACAGATTGATAATATACTTTGAATTTGTGTTTCAGATCAACAAAGAGGGGGCAGTGATGTCAGCCGTTTACCTCCCGCGATTTGAGGACCTGTTTTCGCGGAGCTGCAACGGCCGCCATTTTGGTTTTTTTTTTTCAAAAAAAAATTTTTTTAACGTTCTGTATATCATGAATAAAAGCGAGAAAAAAACCGCACTCAAAAAGCTTCTCTCGTTTCCTTTAAAAAAAATAAAATGCAAACACCTGAAATATGGCATTCCAAGGGCAAAGTCTCCCTTAAAAAAAGGCGCGTGCTCAAAGTGAGTTTTGGTTTTTGCGAAAAAAAGGCATTTTTCATTCATCGAATCGAAAATATACATAGGAAAAAAAGTCCTACGATCAAATACCATATTTTCACATCTAGAAAAAGCCCTAAACATTTTAGAGCATCGATGCAATTGTTTTTGAGATATTTTGCTCACCGACTTTGAAAACATACTTTCGAGAAAAAAAAGCGTTTGTAGTTACGACCAACATTCCGAGCGCTCTGACGGGGGTCAACATAGCCCATAAATCCGTCAATTTTGATCCGATCACCTGATGATATACTGTCAATATATATTGGTCTTAAAAAAAGCCATTTTTCAACGTTTACAACTAAGCATAACCCCTTAAGCATAAAAGCCCAGTTGACTCAGCAATCTGCTGAATGGCAGTGCAAGCGGAAAAATTACACATGGAGTCCAAATCTGATTGTTAAAAAGGCTCACCAAGAATTCACGATTCTCGGAGAAACTACACTTTGTCCATATCCCTTTTCCCAAAATTCCTACCCTACTCTCAGTGGATGTGGCAAACATGCTCGACATGCAAACAAACTTGTGATGTTTCAATGGTGCCCAGCAGGGAGCGTCGAAAAGCTGCTTATCTTGTTTTTGAAAGGACGAGGTCAAGTTTCCTCATAATGGCCACTTTCCTCAACTATTTCTTTTGTCAATCGATCCTTGCTTCACCTTCGAAGCTTTTCCCAGTGATTGCATACTCGACTCGCTATATCGAGGCACCAAATTATGAAACTTTTCCCTACTTCTCGTAGCTACCCCAATACTACGAAGGATCGTGTATACTTTTCCCGCAGTGGTTGTACTCTTCTTCTATCCTTCGTCTCTCGCCTTTTTCCCGCTTCCCTCATGCCTCGCGCTCTCTTTCTCTCGCCGTTAAACAAGTTCCTGACGAGCGGAATACACTTCCTCTCGGTAGGAAATTGAACAAGGACATCCGAGTCCTCGTTCTCGTCGGGCTACACTGCAGAAATATATCTCCTGTACGAAAGCTTCAAATATATATATATATATTTATGTGTGACCAGTTAACCGGATAGGGGCAGCGCGGGAAAAAAGACCTTGGGTCTGCCGGAGCTCAGGAGTTTTCTTTGTACAGCGGATAAAAACTCGCCCTCCTCTCCTCCACCTTACCCAGGCGGGAACCAACTTTATCTGGACCGTGAAGAAGCTTACTTCTCAGGCACCTTGTCCTTCGTTGCTCTCATGGATACTGTGCGACGAGAAAACGAGAGGACGAGTAACCTCAAAAGTTTGTGGATTTCCTACAACATTCGACAAATCCGTGCCACATTGAATAATCGCAGCTCGCAACTTTCAATGTTCCGTCTGGTATACTGCCTCGTCAAGACTGCCCAATTTTTTTATCACCGACGAGTAATAAAATGGATAATTGCACGTGATAAAAGTAATGATTCTTTCTGCAAGTGTATTGAGAAAAGGGTGAAGTGTCCGCATATTCCTTCAGGCTGGAAAAGCTGATGGGTTGGACTGCCATGCTGGGACCTGTATATCGTTTTTTGGAGATTTGGCCAGTGTTGACGTCTAAACGGAGCTTTTTGCCTGACCGTTTGTAGAATTACCATGTTATTTGTTGCCTTTTGAAGGTTTTTTTTCAATGCATACTTTTTTTATATCAAGGAAAATAGAGTGTTTTTTTTCACCGAAATTTGGACGATCACTTTCGACCGGCGACCGTTTTTTTCAAAAATCATTATTTTATTGAATCCTTCGATTGAAGACTAGATAATACGGTACAAAAACTAAATTCATTTGGTTTTTTTTATTTCAGATGATTTGTTGCCGAACAGGAGTGGTCACCGCGACGGACCTTTTTTGCATAGCGGTCTGTACAACTTACTGTATCTCCGTCGTTAATAAATATTTCCCAATAAAAAAATTGTCAAAGATTCTTGAAATGATACTCTTTACTATGAAGAAAAAGTTCAAAACTGGCACTGACTTCCCAAAAAAAATTCAAGAAAACACTTCTGTTTCGGGCCGCGAACTAGGTGTTCGTGGTCTCTTTGCGTCCAATGAATTGGTCGCTCGAGTATTTGTTGATGATCGTCAGGGTATGAGAATGGATAGCATGACGGCGAAAGAAAAGATCCTGATCGCTACTCACGACCATACGATCGGCTCCTTTCGTAGGCCAGTGACTGGTGAATGCGCTCACTGTTGTGACAGCTTGGTTAAAAGTTTAGCCACTTAGTAAGCATCTCTCCGATACACTTGAATTCGCCGATTAACGAGGTCCAAATACTCAAGAGTGGGCAACGAGGAAAGAAGGATTGGTAAGGCGAGAGTCGACTGTCAGGTACTCTGTGGGTGACTCCACTCCGAGGTCGCATCGCAGGCTGCTCCTTAGGGCCGAGTACGTTTTCCGAATCGCAGCCACTTCAGTGGCCCTCGCAGCGTCTCACGAAACGCTCCACAGAAGTGCCTGATACTTGAATTTATTGAGACATATATTTTTTTACATTTAATCAGCACGTAAGAATGTCCAATCTCCGAAATGGGAACTTTGGGAGCTGGAACGAGGCGCAAGTTCTAGGGGAGCATGAGAACTGGTAATGATAACCTATGATCCAAACACCCGAAGAAAAACATCGATAAATTCGATGTTTTATTCACCCCATATACAAGACGAGCTTACTTTGACCCCCAAGCGCTTACTCGATATATCTGACCCGATGAAATGGACAATCTGGATTTAGCTCAAAGCCAATATGGCAGAGAACGGAAAGATGTCAAAGTTGAAATACCAGGTCGATTTTCCGGAACCCCCGCAAAAACGATGCGCGTACACTTTGACATTATCGCACCATTCCGAGATGGAAAATAAATACTGATTTAGGTTTTTTTGTATAACCTGATCGCACCCTTTTCACTGGCAGAATATCCGGATCAATGTGGTCCGATTTTGATAGGCACATCGTACTAAGTATCGTGGACTGACAAATAAGAAAATTAACGTCACCATGGCGACAATAGTCGCAAGGTTTTTATTTGTGTTCATTCGTGCTATATTCGAAGGATCTTTGATGGGAAGTTTTTCGCTGATTATGCATATCGTAGAAGTTTGGTCTAAGACTGAAAATTTCGTGGCCTGAACGTGAGAAACGTCGGTCCATAGAGTTCCAACGATTTTTATGGAAGTGGAAGGTTTTTGGGGAAATGAACGGCGAATTTGTATTCAGGGGATAAAAATATTTCCCGATAGACTTGCAATATGTATATATATTAAAATTCACGTTTTTGCAGTTGGGTAAATAATTGGTGTCCAGTGAATTTTCAGTTTCGAAGAAACGAAGAACTTCCCGTGCGGAAAACTGATAGGGCATCCCTAATAAAAATAAGGACCTTTCAGGGCTTTCCTAGTGCTTTCCCTAGTAGGGATTTCCACAATGGGCCCAGACTTGGCCATTATCGGGATAAACTTGTAGGGATTTCCACAAAAGGACCCGACTTGGCCATTATAGGGATAAACCTGTAGGGATTTCCACAATAGGCCCAGACTTGGCCAGTATAGGGATGAACCTGTAGGGATTTCCACAATAGGCCCAGACTTGGCCAGTATAGGGATAAACAAGTAGGGATCTCCACAATAGGCCCAGATCTGACTATTATAGCGATAAACCAGTATAAATAGCTTAGGCTACATGGTTGATGGTAGTTCAATTATTCAAATCGATTTTATACATCGATCGAATAATATTATCGAACGCGAATAGGGAAAAAGCGTAAGGGCATCAGCAAATAAAAAAACAACGATGAACACAAATATGCAGACAAACATCAGACAGTATTTATTTATCAAATTGAAGAAACCTTTCACATAGATACAAACAATTACTCATGGTTTCACTCATACATGGAGTAATGCTAGCGCATAAGTGTGAACAGTCCCAACCGGTTTTCTCGACATTTTTATAGCAACCAATTTCCGCTCAATACTCATCATAGGGAAAATTATTTCTTCTGAAGACTTCGCTGATATTTCCCATTTATAAACTTCATCTGGCTGTGTAGGATAAGTAAATAAATTGATCTTTGTTTTCCAGATCCTTCCCTCAATGGAAATAGATTCTAGAGATTCAGTAGACCCATATATTTTTTTTACTTCTACTACACATCCATTCCTTAGAATGGATTATTTTTTGTATTAATTTTGTCATGGCAGTTTGTCATAAAGGCTCACATGCAAATACGCAATCACATTTCTACGCGCGCACACATACATACACATGTACTCACGCCCACACCTATGCACATGAACAATTACATAAAAACAAATACAGATATACCCTGGCGCATTTAACATACACGTATATCCACTGATACGGATATTTTATGGCGCTGAAATGGTTATGATGAGGCGCCGTTGAGGCATTTTCAGGGCGCTAAAATGGTTTTGATGAAGCGCCATTGAGGCAACTTATAAGACCCCGGTCGTTGCGCCTTTAATGGCCCTTGTTGACAAAGTGTGACCGGCCGCTAACGGCCCTCATGTGGCTTCCAGATTAGGGCCCGAATGAAGTTAGGGGAATATTATTGGGGCCCGATCACAGCCCCAACTCAATTTCCGCACGGGTTACCACGAAATCTCAAAGAACCTCCGACTGCTACGAACCACACGGCAATTTCGGGATTCTTAAAGCGTTACACCTGAGTGGAAAAAAGGGTGGCCTTGTTTTTTTACACCTTATGCAAAAGAAATTATACGCGAATTTTTTTTAAATTATTTTGAGAACTCATTTTGCAAAGTGCCTCCAAGCGGTGCCAAACGCACGAAACACCCTAGACGAGGAAAGTAACTATTTGGAGTCGTTTAGTCCAGTCGTTGTACAAAAAACGTACAACGACCTAACAAGTGAAGACCTACTATCAAAATGCCTCCGTGGGTATACGCAGAATTTAAATGAGAGCTTCAATTCCGTCGTGTGGACGATAGCTCTTAAATCAGTTTTGGAACTTTAACCGCGGTTTTCTCAAACCACGTTTTTGAAATCGGGAGAATGCATAATTCGATCATTTTCCATCCGATTTACTTGAAATTGTAACTGCAGCTTCTTAGATAAATTCTTCGAAAAAGTGCACACGATTTTTACAATCCATCGAAAATCCTCTTGTTTTTCTAAACACATTAAGGCCGATTTTTTGGCAAAACGAAAAAATTAATTCAATCTATGCCATTTTGCCAAAAAAACATGTTTTCTAATTATCATATATATTTCTCTAGCAAAACTGTAAATGGCGAAAATTTCTTTTTTTTTTTGTTCTAGGTGCTAATTCATGAAAGCTTTGCGTCCTCCCGCAAAGCGTCTAAAAAAACTCTTACAAGGAACATCCATTTGGAGTCCTCGTCCAATTTTGTTGAAACTTTTTTATGTGAAAGAGTATAAAAAACTGAGAGACACGTATAATTTTTTATCGGCGGAAGAACGGTTTTAACGGGTGAAACGCACCCTAAAAAATGGGGATGTTTTTCGTTTTTCGTCGATAACGTTTTAACGGTACGCGATATAAAAAAATGTCAAATTGCAGCAATGTTTATTATTTTGTGTACTATACATTGGAGATGAGAACGATAACGTTATCGACGAAAAACGAAAAACACCCCTAATTTCGAGGGTGCGTTCCACCCCTTAAAACCGCTATGATGTGAGCCTAACGCTGATAAATATTTAGCCAAACTTTTTGGTTATTCGCGTGTTTGGAGCTCCAGGAATTCAGCACCAGAATTTACGTCTTTTTATTTTCTACTTCTCCCTCCTGCTTTCCTCTTCTTTCTGTCCTTGCATCTTCCTTTATATCCTATTGTTTGGTCGTCGCGTGCTTATCATTCCAGTACTCTGATCCTCTTTCTTACATTTTCCCTCGCCCCCGTTGTATACCCGCTTCCCTTTAACCCGCCACTTTCTCAGGGATTAAGTCCTTACGACATCCTCCTCCGGCGAATCCTGTTTCTCTTCACAGTAAAGGACACGACATTGCGCCATTTCGATCGCCGGTCTGTTGGGCCGGAGACCGTTGTTCCTTTTTAGCGGTTGTTCATCTACGCGGGTGAGAATTTTCTCGTTTTTCATTGGTTTTCAGTTTGGCCCTTCAACTCTTTCTTTCCCGATCTGTCCACCTCTGTTTTCCTGCTCCTCTCGCTGGGGTCCACCCTGGAAGAATATCAAAGTGAGCCTGGGCCACTGGGAAGATACTTCGTGTACGGGAGTCACTGAGGGGGAGATAACTTTGGGCCAGGGAAAAATGCTGATTTTCATGACTTTATTTTAAAGGAAACATTTTTTCATCGTTTTTTAGATTTAGGGTGTTTCATTACTATTTTTGGCTGTTACATTGCACTTTTAAAAAGTAATCTTTAAAAATAGCAGTGGTATGGCACAGTCTTCTAAACGGATTGCGGCGGAGGTTATCAAACGTCGTGACACGTAGCGTCGGTGGGATTAAGGGGGCTTCTCACTTTGGACTCTAAAAAAAGGCGATTTTCATGAGTTTTTAAAAGATATTTATATTATAGATATTGATATAAAAGTTGTTACACTTAATAAATACACTTTCGAAATACATAAAAAAAATTTTATTCATTTATGTCACTATTTATAAACGAAAATGGTAGTTAAAAAAATGTCCTAAAAAAATTGTAGGTCTGCGCTGTTGATGAAATCTCGGAGATGGATCATCCGAAACAAAAAAATCAAACCGTTTTAGATTCACTATGTTAATGTTTACATATACAAAAATAACAAAATGGCGGACATTTTTCGAAAAAACAAAAGAAACGTGTTTTTTCACCGTTTTTGGCAAAAAAAATAGGAAATATCAATATTTAAAAAAAATCCTTGATATGCGCTATAGCTATAGTTGTAAAGGATATGTGGTTAAAATTTCATAAAGATCGGTTCAGTAGTTTCAAAGATTTGTCAACAAGCCGTCGAAAAACGTTGTTTCGAGAAAAACGCGTTTAAAATTTGTTTGGGTCACATAAATACATAAAAGAATTTTTTCATGTATTTCAAAAGTTTATTTATTAAGTGTAACAACTTTTATATCAATATCTATAATATAAACCTATAACAACACTAATGAAAATAGCCTTTTTTAGCGTCTAAAGTGAGAAACCCCTTCATTTTAACAACACCAACGAAGATTTTTATTTTGTTAACCCTCAGAGTACGGACTGGGTTAGCGTAACCCAAGCGGTATTTCAATTCCATGAAAATTTTTAGAATATTGTTCATATTTTCGTCTATAACTTTTTTTACATAAGAAATGTCCATTTCCATGAACATTTTTGGAATAATGTTTATATATTCAACTATAACTTTTTTTAATTAAAAAATATCACGAATCTGATGAAACCATCGCATTTCTGAGAAAAAATAATAATTCATGAATTACAGCCCAATATGCAGTCGATCAAAGTTGCCGGGTTAGGCTAACCTGTGTCCGTATGGACCGTTACATTTTTATAGTCCGTACCCTGAGGGTTAACACTCATACGCAGAAAATAAACCAAGAAAAAGTGATAAATGTTAAAAGCCGATGACATGGTACGCTTTGAAACGAAAAGATTAAATATTCCGAAAAATAGATACATTTTGCAATAAAAAAATGCTGTTTACAAAATGTTCAAAAACATTTAGGTTCACGTTTTAGACAATAAGGTTAAAAATATTTATACGAAATTTTATCAGAATCGGTCGACTAGTTTTTCAGCTATACGTCATACCAGTTTTGAAACTGCAGTTTAGAAGACCGTGCCAAACCTCCGCCATTTTTAAAGATTAATTTGAGAAAGCATGTAACAGCTAAAAGTAGTAATAAAATATAACCTGAGTTTAAAAAATGTTGAAGAAATCTTTCCTTTAAAAAAAACATGATACACAGTAAAAAAAAGTGCGTCGCCTAAAGGCATCTTCCCCCTCAACGCGTTATGCCTAGTTGTGACAGTCGAAATCAGCCCATTTTTGGGATTTTTTTCAGCAAATCGCGACGAATTTCTACAAAAAAGGGTATTTGAAAAAGTATCATCTGAAGTAACGTTTGTAGTTTTTTTGCGTGAAAATATTTACTTTTAATCGATTTACAGCCGATGTCCGGGAAGCACCTCTCGAAAATGTCTTTTGCGGTGCGCAATGCCCTCTTCTGGACCAGGTCATCGAATATCAAAAAACCAAACAGATTTTGTTAGTATATTGGTTTAGGGCAGAGCGGGGTTTCATGAGCCGCGGGGTCTACTGCGCCACCCACACCAGCACACAGACGGTAAATGCTAGATACAAGGTGCAGGATGTCAGAAGCAGCGGGAGAGGTACGCGGCTCGGCCGCTTTTGCGTCATAACCGGCCGGTAGTCCAGTAAAAGAAACAAAAACCCAGCACTTCCAGCATAAAATATGAATTTTTTACTGAAGGTAGATGGTTGTATACTGAAGGTAATCCCAATAAAATGCTGACCTTCAACTCGCCCCACCCTAAGAAATAGGGGTTGAAAACTTAAAAATCGCCGTATCTCAATAATTAATGTTCCGATGAAAAAATGTTTCAAACAAAAGTTGTTTAGAATAATAAAATACGTATAAAGTTATCTAACGTCCAATCCCCTAACTTTGAAAATAGCGGCACAAAAACACAAAAGCACCATTGACAAAGACGCAGCGATATGTCTACTCCGCTCGCACACGCATCAACCCCGAATTTTCGAATCGTTTTTGTGCCGCTATTTTCAAAGATAGGAAGTTGGACGTCGGATAACTTTATACGAATTTTATTATTCCAAACAACTTTTGTTTCAAACCTTTTTTGATCGTGCTATCAATACTCGAGATACGGCGATTTTTAAGTTTTCAATCCACATTTCTTAGGGTTGGGGCGAATTGGGGGGCAATATTTGCCAGACTTTGGGCCATCACAGTAGCCTAACCCCTTAACGACTGTTTATGGAGAATTTTTTATCGCAAGTTTGTACTGTCCTGGCAACAAAATAAGTGGAATATTATGCGTTAGGATAAATGAGTGGAAAATTATGTGTTAAGATAAATAAGTTGAAAATGATGTGCAAAGCTAAAAAAGTGGAAAATTGGTATCTTAGCACATAATTCACAAGGTCAACGTTTGCATCGTTGGTATGCAATGGAAATCAAAATTTCTGAATTCCTTTGATGTCTTTTGGCAAATTTTCTCTACGAAAGGCCCTCAACCAATTTAAAGATATTAATTTAGCGATCTACAATATCAACTGATAAAAAAGATATTCTATAATAATAAAAATAAACAAAATAAAATGTAAAAAAGAACTTTCGTTGCGTTCCAACGATGCAACCTTCAACACCATTATAATTCACTAAATCTATTTCTAGCAAAGTGCAACATTTAAGGGAGACTTTGTCCTTGAAATCGGCGGGAGATGTTAGCGGCTCAACATGAGCAGCTAGAAGAAGAGGAGGCATGCCTCTATGGACTAGGCATTGCCGATTAGCGGTAATTGTAAACACATTACAAAACTTTA
Source organism: Ophion ellenae (assembly GCA_963210295.1). Classification (NCBI taxonomy): domain Eukaryota; kingdom Metazoa; phylum Arthropoda; class Insecta; order Hymenoptera; family Ichneumonidae; genus Ophion; species Ophion ellenae. The sequence goes on along the minus strand of OY723386.1, from coordinate 40,665,033 downwards.
AACGCGTTTTTCTCGAAAACACGTTTCTAAAAATGGCTGACATTCTCCTGATCGCTGTAATTAACATATCGACCTGAAATTTGGAGAGCATACTCAGGAAATATGTCTTCACGGAATGACGGATCGTTTTTTCGATAGATACATTTTTGCATTTATCATTTATCTTTTTATGCGAAAAAAAACGCGAAAATTCGATTTGTTTTAAATTGCCGCCATTTTCCGAAATTTGTACTAAACGAAAAACCCATCCGTCATTCCATGACCAAAGGGTCACAGATTGATAATATGCTTTGAATTTGTATTTCAGATTAACAAAGAGGGGGCGACTAGCAATAGCAAATTGGCGACTAGCAATAGTTTTCGATACATCGTATATTGAAAGTTATTTATTGTACTGCGCTTCTACTATATTAAATAAACCCAAACAAACCCATCCCACATGGCAAGTGATATGCACATACGGGCGAGCACTGTTTGCCAGGAAGCAGCGTGGCCGGAGGAGTGGGGGGTATCTGTCGGATATATAGATATACTCGTATGGCGTGAAATAATAAACCTTACAATGCAATATATCGAAAACTATTGCTAGTCGTCAAAAATCCGTTAACGGTTTCTCTTAGGATAATGAGAGGAAGTTCGGTGCAAAATTTCAGCTCGATCAGAAGAGTATACTTTTCGGAACTTCACCCAAAACGAGCAAGTTATGTTTACAGCCTGAATGGACCAAAAAAATTGTCGGTAAACTTTAATGTCACGAATAAAATTATCGGCATAAAAGTAAGGAACGAACAAACGATGGATTCTGTAAGTGTTAGAATGGCTAAGTGGGTAGGGCGCTCGACACTAGAACGAAAGGCGCAGGTTCGATTCCGATGAAAGGTAAAAACTTGAACAACGCAGAAAGCGTTTTTAATGCATTTATTCTATGTACATGGACATAAGTAAAGCATAAGAAAACAAAAAAGATACTATCAGAATTTTTATATTCATAATTTGTCAATTTTTTGTTTTTCATTTCTGGCAGGAGATCCGGCAGCCGTTGCTGGGCCAATATAGGCGTATGATAGTTGGCCAAGTCTTAGCAGCCATTCATGGTTTACCATTACCAACCATGGTGTGGATCTAGTCCGTTTATATAGCCATTACCGCGTCATCGTTTGTTATCTAGCAACCAGTCGTGGGCCATTACTGTACCGATTGTAGAACCCTATTTGGGTTGCTTTTTCTTCGCTCTAGCTCCACCTTTTCCTTTGGCCTCTACGCCTTTGGTTTTTTTTCCATTTTCTTCTATCACTGTTTTCTAAACTTCTTTCCAATTCCATTCTGTTTGTCCTTAGCGTTCTTTTTATTCTCCTTTTTTCGACAACAATTTTGCACGGTGATGAAATCCACCGTCTTCTTCTTTCGGTTTTTCTCTTTCTAGCAACTGATCGTTTTTTTGCAGCATCTGGCAATGACGACAAATTATGGAGAATCTGCACAACACCTGGAGCAAAGCTAGTCCACGGTTTAAGAACGATGTTTTGTCGTGCAGAGTGCTTTTCGGAACGTCGTAGCGTAACGAAGCTTCTCTCAAACTCAGTTAGCACATTTTTTTGGACATTGTCCCTCCTTTTTCTTCTCTTCCATTTTCGTTTCACTGCGTTTTTCTATGTTGCAAAGCAATGTACAACAGTCATAATAAAAAATTAATGCTTACGAGAAAAAACAGCATGTTTACTGTTTTGTGTCCGGTACCAGGGGACAGAGAATCCCCAAAATTACGTGTTTTATACCAAAACCCCTTGGGAATCCAAGAAAAACTTTGGCAAACTTCGAATATTTATGGAACACGACGTATAATAACCATTGACATAAACACTTAAACACAGAAACTTTGCGTTAAAACTCACCTTGATCTTACCCGACGCAGGATATTCCCACCAAACGCAGCAATCAATCGGTCCCACTTTGTGGGCGATTGTGTATCGCCCCGTGAAAAATTTTCCGGCGCTTAAGATGCGGCCAACGCTCGGTACGATATTCAGCACCAACCACTAATGCCCAGTATTGGTCCTTTATACGGGCCAATGATTTGGCCATGATTCTGCCAGTGCTCATTTGAAGCATGGCAACCAACGAACACCCAACCTTGGGCCAAATATCGATTACCAACCGTCAGCCAACTATCGGGTCCCAGTGTTGGCCCCGAACATGGGCCAATCGGTTGATCATGGGTTTGCCAGTCTCGAATTGAAGCTCGGCACACCATCGAAAAGCCAACGCTGGGCCAGTACTAATTAATGACCGTCGGCCAATTGTCGGGGCGAGCGCAGGCCCTGAGTCTGAGCCAATCGTTTGACCGTGGTTTTGCCAATGCTTATTTTTTAGCATGGCAAACTGACGAATTGCCAATCCTGGCCCAACACTGGCTTTGAACGGTATAGTCCATACATATATACAAGAATGCTTTTTTACGTATCTTATTATTATATATTTTTTTTATTATCGCTGCATGCAATTTTCTACGGCCTGTGATAATAAAAAATCATAATTACTGTTATCTGAAATTCACTTTATTAAAAATAAAATTGATTTATACGAAAGTTTTGTGGTGTATTAAAAAAATGCCGAGTTATTATGATAGTATTAAGAAACGTCGAGTGTTAAAACGACGACAAAAATTAGAAGACTCTTTACAGCAGGTTAGGATCAGAGGCAACGCAACAAAAAGACAAGTAGAAAGTGAAACAAATTTGGAAACATTCCACGAACAAGCGATTGTGCATACGATGCTAGTGAATCTAATAATTCTTTCGATGAGCAATCATCGAGCACAGAAACTTGTGAATCTGATCGATTGTTGGCTAAGCATTGGATTGTTTTGACAGCCCTACACTGGGCCAACACTAGCCCGAATATTGCGCCAACAATATGAAGCCGACCTTAGCCCTACTATGGGCCGGTGATCACGCCAACCGTCAGCCAATGATCGTGATCTCTTTAGCCCAATGTTGGGCCAATACCCGGCCAACTGTTAGGATTTCCGGTAAGCCTACTATTGGCCAACCGTACATCCCAGCGTTGGGCCGAAGAGATCACTCCTACCGTGGCGAAACACTAAACCGGTAGTGCTGCCGTTCATCGGCCAATGATAAAATGTGATTGGCGTGACGCTGGCTCGAGGTTGGGTCGGTTGCGTCGTTTTTCACGGGCCCAATGTTGGGTCAATACCCGGCCAACTGTTAGGATTTCCGGTAAGCCTACTATTGGCCAACCGTACATGCCAGCGTTGGACCGAAGAGATCACTCCTACCGTGGCGCAACACTAAGCCGGTAGTGCTGCCGTTCATCGGCCAATTGTAGAATGTGATTGGCGTGACGCTGGCTCGAGGTTGGGTCGGTTGCGTTGTTTTTCACGGGGCTACGCTCCCCCGCACCCCTTTCATGGGTTTTTTACGGGAACGCGCTGCGACATTGTTGTGATAGCATGAGTGTCCGACACTAGGTGCCGTCCGGCGTTACGGGACTTCCCCCCCTTAATTTTGAAAAAAAAGGCAAAACTCGACCTTTACATCTAGGCATAACCTGTTAACCCACACAGTGCTGCCCCCAATTGTAACAATTAAAGCGGAACACAATCAAATGTACCTACGTCTATTTGCGCAAAATTGAAACGTAATTAAATTTTCAAGCTTCGTTCGCGAAAATGAGATTTTATTCGGGCGAGGCTAGTCCCGTCTGAAGTTTCCAATTTCTCGCAATCCCCCTTGGTTTCCATCCCAGCAACGGCGCTCATCTACGTACACAAATGTATTCACAATGGTGGCACAGTTTGAACAGGACATATTTCGCAATGAAACAGCTGCAAGATTTCTGCAGACTGAGACAACTGTAGCACACACACCCACGCATTGTATTCTGGAGAGCTGACGACTGCAGTTACGTATCTGGTTGTATGCACACTCGAGACTCCATCACTTCGAAGGAGTTCCGTTTGCCTCGGTAAACAGGAAGTCCCCCGGTAACTTCGAGAACGATTTTTTTTCTCGCCTTTTTTACTTCCGGGCAGGTGGAACTGATACAAGGCTTGGACGAATTACCCGAAAGAATTACAGCTATCTAAACATTCTGCAATCGAGAAACAATGTTCATCAACACGTTCATGAGCCCGCGAGACCAAAACCGATGCAACCTGATAACTCCACCAAACAGGATTATTAAATAAAATTCAATGGCGATCTCCATCCTCTTGATTACTTTAATTTAAATTGATTATTTAATTAGCTAAATGCTTTTGATGGAATTGGGAGCAGCGTTCATTTTTCAATTAATATTCTACGATGATCGCCCCACATACAGTACCGCTCGCAAGTTTCCGATCACGTTGGATAATTGTAATATTTTATTAAAACGCAATACGTGTAAGTTAATCGTAACCAGTAGCGTTTTATTATGCAACATATGCATTTTGCACAATAAAATTGTAACGAAGATACTATATAACTCTATCAAATGAATTATATTGTATTATACCGGTACGGGTTTTCTACAGTTTTTCCGTATCCTCGCCAATTGCGACAAAAAAAACTGAACGGGTTGCACCTACCTCGTGGCCGGGAAAAAGAAGAATTTTCGTGAATTTGTTGTTTTGGAAAAACGTGCAGGTTTTCAATTTTTGGGCAAGTTCCGACCCCCCCCCCCCCCCCACAAATCGTCCTTTTAATATTTAGAGATTAAACCCTTAAGGGGATTTTTGTCGACGCGCAATAGTTTTTAGGTTTGGGTTTGAGTTTGGGTTTGTTTGCGTTTGTTTGGTTGGGTTTAATTCGATATTTTTGGTTGGACAAAATGGAGAGCGCGATAACATATATAGGTATGAACGGAGACGTAGCAGATATATATGAGGCGATCCTTGTCATTTCAGCCAGCAAAAAAATCCACAAATAATTTTGAAAAATCGAGTTACTTTATTGAAAAATATTCACCGAGTTTCGAAAAAAAAAAATTCTGACGTTTTTTCTCGTTGATTACCATTTTTTGACATTTTTCCATTCAAATGGCTGTATCTCTGGCAGGGTTTGACGTATTTACATTTGTAAAAAAACGAAAAAGTGCGTCTTTTTATGGCCTTCCAGAAAAAAATTAACTTAGATTTTATTGAACAAGTTGAACGTCCGTTTCAGGGCAAAACGTGCAAAAATATTTTTTTTCTCCAGGAAAGACACTTTGTATTTTTTTTTTAATTTCCCCGAATTGTGAATACGAAAAACGGATTTTTGGAATTTTTCAAATTATGGGATTCCTAAACAGCGTAAAGTAACAGATATTTTTTTATTTATTTATTAATATTCGATTGAAGAGCGTGGAGCACTCGCTGTATGTTTACCAGATTTTTGAAATACATATGACATATATGTATTTCATAAACCTGGTAAACATACAGGTTTAGGAATACATGATTTAGGAATCCCATAATATGAAAAAAATTCCAAAAATCTGTTTTTCGTATTCACATTTCGGGGAAATTTTCTAAAAATAAAATAACGAGTGACTTTCCTTAAGAAAAAAAAATATTTTTGCTTATTTTGCCCTGAAACGGACGTTCGACTTGCTCAATAAAATCTAAATTAATTTTTTCTCGAAGGCCATAAAAGGACGCACATTTTCGTTTTTTACGAATGTAAATATGTGAAATCCTGCCAAAGATACAGCCATTTGAATGGGAAAATGTTAAAAATGGTAACCAACGAGAAAAAGCTTTAGATTTTTTTTGAAATATTTCGACACACGGTGAATATTTTTCAATAAAGTAACTCGATTTTTCAAAATTATTTGTGGATTTTTTTTACTGACTGAAGAGACATGGATCGCCTCATATACAGGGTGAGGCACATAAAGTGTTACAGATCAATAACACTTAAACTGTTGATCATATCCAAAAATGTTTCAGACAAATGTTTCAGTGTTCGAGAAGGCCGTCATACTGAACCACCCTATTTTTTTTATCGGTGGAGGCGCTGGAGCTACGTCAAGGTCAACTCCACTTTTCAAAATGGAGTGGTACATTTTTTCTTCAACCATATTGTGGAGCACCTCAAGCCGCATAAAAAGCATTAGAGGGTCGAAGTCGTTCAAGGGCTTTTGAGGAAAAGAAAAAATAGCCGCAGTCAAAAGTGAAAAGTAACCATTTCGATGTAAAAAAAATTGATTCCTTCAGGCACTGCTTTTTGATATGCAAAAGAAGCTTGTGAAATTTAAACTTGATCGGTGCAGTGATGGTGACCAATTTTGAAAAAGTCATTTTGAGAAAAACGCGTTTAATTGCTTGCGCGAAGCGCTTCGCCCATCGCCACCTGGACGTTTTTTGGCGAAATATATTCCGGTGATGTCTTCCCGGCCAGAACATTGATATTTCCCAACATGGCGACAAGGCGTTCGAAAAACCACGAATCAAATGCTTTACTTTTTTACCTCATTAAATAATTTGGCTATTCGTTGTAGTCAAATCACTAGTTATTGTAATCCTGGTATTTATGACAAATAAGGATAATTGACGAGGAGGTTGTCTTTGATGCAATGAATGCTTTTAATGGTGAATAGAATTACGACAGATGTATCAGTTTCATCCTAATCAATTATGAATATATTGTATAAGGTGAAAAGCAAAGTAGCATTACACAGTTCGTACTTCTTCTCACAGTTTTTCTCACTTTGGACGCTAAAAAAGGCTTTTTTATGATTTTTTTTATAGGTTTATACAATAAATATTGATATAAAAGTTGTTACACTTTATAAATAGACTTTCGAAATACATTAAATTTATTTATTTATTTATTTAATTCAGTATTTATAGAATAAAATGGTAGTTAAAAAAATGTCCTAAAAGAATTGTAGGTCTGCGCTGTTGATGATATCTCGGAGATGTATCATCCGAAAAAAAAATCAAACGGTTTTAGATTCAGTATGTTAATGGATATAGCGCATATCATACGATTTTTGATATATGCAAGAATAACAAAATGGCGGACATTTTTCGAAAAAAAATAAACGTGTTTTTTCACCGTTTTTGGCAAAAGTAGTAAATATCAAAATTTAAAAAAATCCTTGATATGCGCTATAGCTATAGTTGTGAAGAATATGTGGTTAATATTTCACAAGGATCGGTTCGGTAGTTTCGGAGATTTCATCAACAAGCCGTCGAAAAACGTTGTTTCGAGAAAAACGCGTTGGAAGTTTGTTTGGGTTACATAAAAACACAAACAAATTTTTTAAAATATATTTCGAAAGTTGAGTAAAATATATTTTGAAATTAAGTGAACAACTTTTATATCAATATCCATAATATAAACCTATCAAAAAACATGAATGAAAATAGCCTTTTTTAGCGTCTAAAGTGAGCTAAAGTGAGCTAAAGTCTAAAGTGAGACCACTTAAAGACTTTAAAGGCTCCCTTTTCAGATCATGTCAATGATCTGGTCGGGTAGACACTACGTGAATTTTCAACCCAACTTTCAACGAATCGACTGAAATTTTCAGAGAACATTTTCGAAATGTTATGGTTTGAGAATCCGTCGAAATTCGATGTTTTCAAAAATGACAACTACGTGCAAACCCTCAAATTAGCGAAGTGGGGGTAGGGAGTGAATGAAAAAGGTTTAACCCTTCGTTGACACACTTGTATTTGCCCACGACTTTGACACACTGGATCAATTTGACCCGGATAGAACTTTGGGGCGGTTTTTATTGAAAAAATTCAGAACTACGGTTTAAACTTTTCTTAAGGCGTTACCCCCACTTGTAGCGCAAAGAAAGGCCTTTTTCATGATTTTTTTTAAAGAAAACTACACAGCTTTTTTAATCGATCAATATACCATCTTAAAGAACACATCTTGAAGAACTTTCAGTAATTTTTTTATTGAAAAATATTACATTGTTTAGTGGCAAATGGCCGTCAATGAAATAATGTTTTTATATACACGGTTTGCGGTGACCAACATTGCGGCGAAGTGGATCATGTGAAAAAAAAATGCGGATGGATTTAGTCAAATATAAGTATAAACTAGTCTTTAATCGAAGGATTTTAAAAGATATTCATTTTTCACAAAATGGCGGACAGTCAAAGTTAATGGTTTGATTTTAACGAAAAAAACGGCCGTTTTTTGGCTATAAAACAGCCATTTTTTTCGAAAAAGAAAATCGAACGATTAAAGACTACATTTTTATGTATTAAATAAGCCTGCGAAATTCCAAGAAGATCGGTTCATTAGTGTTCGAGTAATCTTGGTCACCGACTTCAGAAATGCCATTTTGAGAAAAACGCGTTTAAAGTTTCTCTATCCACGCTCTTTCAACGCAGATTCTTCTCTTTCAACGCTCATATCTCAGTCAATTTTGTTCGGATCGACTTGAAATTTTCAGAACATATTCTCAGATACTTATACTTCAAAAAGATGCAATAAAAAAAATCGATTTTTTCAAAATCGCAAATGGGGGTAACCCCTTAATATGTCTGCAATATTTAAATTCGGAAGTATAACATTGAATGGGTTATAAAAAATTATCCAAACTTTCAATTTTGGGAAAGTGAGCAATGTATTTTAAATTCATCCGGGTCAAAGTGACCCAGTGTGTCAACGTAGGGTTAATTGAGAACAGTAATACCTAAAAACTTGTAAGGGTACACGTTGGAGCTCAGAAAAAAAATATTACATGTACTCATATTACATGTACTCATATAATATTCATATTGATGAGGGTGCACACAGAGATAAATTTACCCCCACGACGGACATAAAAGTCCACTACCAATACTCGATATGTATACATTTTATTCATCGAGCAAAACGAGCACAATATCCAGCTTCTTACGACGAGGGGTTGATGCAAGTGGTAATTTCCACCCCTTTCTACGTCGGTTGACACGTAAATCGGACAACCTTGGCCCGATTCGCTACGTGCAGGCGAATCCCTTGTAGACTATAAACGAAGTATTATCCCCGATCGGGCGGCAAATAAAATACTTACATTATCCAATAACGAATTCATCATTCGTCGATAAAACGGGAAATTAACGAATTATTCGAAAATAAAATGGTGAAGGAATAAATTATTCATCAGCTGTGATGAAAGTGACATTGTTGTTTACAGTCGATCGTGAAGCACCACCAGTGAATTACGAGCAACCACTTGTATGAAATTTATGAAATTCAATTAATCGTATTTCCCAAGCGAATGCCAAAATACCCCAACACGAAATTTCGTCTGAAATTGATTAATATTATAACGCGGAAGGGACGTGTGTAACTTGTGTGTTTTATTGCCTATTGCACGCACCATGCCGCCCGCTGCGGTGACGCACTCTCTCTCTCTCTCTCTCTCTCTCTCTCTCTCTCTCGCTCTCTCTTTCTCTTGCATGTGTGTGGCTTACGAGAAGTATCACTGTCAGTTGGTGCCACATGACCACATACTTGCCTGCAACATAGTGCGCTGCTTCAATTCCAGTTCGAGGCCAATGCAACTTCTACCCACAACATTGTTTGTCTTTTTTATGCACTATGAAGTGTAAAAATGGGCACGTTTTTCATTAGTGAACATTTTTCTGTTCCTTTGCGAGCAATAGGAATGGAAAATACGTTCTATTTGAATAATTCGAATATTAAACGCGAATTCGCAAATTAGAAAAATGAAATACTTTATTCTCGAAGGCTAACGAAAAGTAAAACTTTAAATTATTAACGGGTTATACGCAGTTAGAAATTGCAAAAAATCCATTTTTTTATTGCATTTTCGGAATTTACAAATATGTGAGGATGTTGCCTGAAAATTTCAAGTCGATCCTGCGAATATTCTCGGAAATACACACATATTTGTAACGTGGGTAAAATTTGAGAAATTTCAAACGCGTTTTTCTCAAAACGGTGTTTTCAAAGTCGGTGAGCACGATTTCTCAAAAATGGCTCAACCGGTCGGTCTGCAATTTTACTACAACCTTGTCAGATATATTCTTCAGGTATTGATTGAAAGAATAAGATTTCCGATAATTATTGCTATTTTTTTTTCAACGATTTACCGAAAAAAATTTGGTAAAAATCTGAAATTGTTTCTATCCGGAGCCACCATTTTGTCAAAAATTAAAATTTCGACTATTCCTTCGATCAATACCTGGATTCATCTATCCCCTAAAAGAACCTTTTTGGTTCTTTCATTTTAGATAATCCAAACCGGAAATACGTTGCTCACCGCCGGACACTTTTTTTTCGGCGACCTCCAGGAGACTTCCTACACGAGCAATGTTAATGAATATTTTTTGGAAAATAAAAAATGCCAATCTAAAGCTAAAAGATGCTACTACAATGCCTAGTACTTTTCGTTTTGCGCAAATGAAATCCTTTTCCCGAAAAAATTCGTTAAAAAACCACTTTTTTGGCCTTGCAACTACGTATAACGCCTTAAGCTAAAGAATTAGAAAACTTGTACTTTTTTTCTTGAATTATTATCAAAAATGGAAAACTTTCCAACAATTCGACTAAAAAATTGAATTTTGCCCTTGAGACTCAAAATTGAAAACATTAAACGAATCCACTTATTGAGTTTAAAAATTAATACATCTGCCTTTTATTCTTAACGCAAAAAAAAGTATGAAAACTTCTACTTGTCAAATAAAAAAATTATAAACTTCTACTTTATTCACAAAATCTTGAAAATATAAGGAAGCTTCAATATCGTTCTTAAATTCTTTGAAAAAGAAACATTCAACAACGGCGTATTGAATTTAAAAACGTGTACTTAATTTTCAAATTCTTACACACGAACATTGAATTTCACTTTGTTCTCAAATTTTCTGGAATTCGGCAACGGCAACCTGATTTTTAATATTTTTCTTCAGTCACCTGTGCGAACGGTTACCTAATATTTTGTGACGCATATAATATATTCGGGTATTGTGTATAAATTTAGTCGCAAATCTACAAAATCAAAACTGCTTTTATTTTAGTTTTCACAAAAATCAGTACACTTGATTGCTACGAGGACAAAAAAAAGTTTTACTTATTTACGGCTCGTTAAGGGATGGCAAAACAGAGACACGCGTCATTGAACTTCGTTCTTGAGTTCTTAACTAAAATAGAAAAACATTCAATTAATCCACTGCAAAGTTCAAATTTTTGTTTTATTACTGAAAATTTGAAAAAATCCGAATGATCCACTTAGCGAGTAAAAAATTTAAACATTTGCCCTTTATCCTTGAATTTAAAAAATACATCGAAACGTCCACATGTCGAATAAAAAAATTATCAAATTTCTAATTAGTTCTCGAAATCCTTTAAAAAAATAAAAAATTCCAATATCATTCGTAAATTCTTTCGAAAAAAAACATATAACCATGACTCTATTTTCAAATTTTCCAGAATCCGGCAACCTAAAAATCCGATTGTTATTATGTTTCTTAAGGGGAGGGTAGGGGTTTGCACTATTGAAAAATCGATTTTTTGGTCTTTTCCTATAGTTAAACATTTCAAGAACATAATCCTAAAATTTCAAGTCAATCAGAGCAAAATTCCCGAAGTTACTGACTATTTAGTCCCGCTCCTCTAACACTGTGGCTCCGACATCTCAAAACTTCAAACGCGTTTTTCTCGAAACCACTTTTTCAAAGTCCGTGTTCACTGCTATTTGAAAACTACATGATCGATTTATTTCAAACTTGGTACACACTTTCTACATATAAAATACCTCCCCCCAACGGTTAATTTGAAATTTTTTTTACATTGAGGGGGTTTCCACCCCCAAAATGGCGGAATTTTTCGCGAAAAATAGCACTTTTCACTTTACATGACCACCAAAAATTTGGAAATGAAAAAAAAAAATTATCAAAGATCGTTGGGGGGAGGATTTGATGATACTTTGACTAAATTTTAATGGTACTTGATTTCAGATAATTTCTAGCTGAGATACAGTGAACACCGCAAATCGTGTTTTTCCAACAGCGTTCTTGGAAAAGCTTTGTCACCGGCTTGTTTGTGGATATTTTTGCGTACAAATTTCACGGAATATTCTTGAAATGACACTTAACAATGTACAAAAGGTTTCAATAAATTTACTCTATCCATGTAGATGAAAAAAAATCGCAAATAAGTATTTTTTTCACTGAAAAATCAAAAAATAGTGAGCGATCGAAAGGAAGTTTGTTTTTTTCCCAAAAAATTTTGCAGTTTTTTGTTCGCTATTTTTTTATTTTTCAATTTTTCTTCTCGATTCCAGGTCAACTTATACACAATATTGTACAAAGTGAAAATATGTTTGATTTTTTTGCTTCAGATCACCTGTCCGGGACTTAGGACTTCGGCAAGCGAAGAATGTCATCGCCCGCGCACCGACATACGTGGCTCCTCCCAGTCCCACCACCATGTTTTGTCAAACTTTAAAAAATATTTTGATGTTCAATAAAGACCGCTTAGTCAGCATACCAAATATCAACATTCTACATTTAATACTTTTCGCATAAAAATTGGTGAAAAATCGAACATTGTTTGGCTGAACAAGGCAGAACCTTCCCTCAAGCCATTTGTGGGTTGCCTGATATGTTTACCAAAGCCTCATTAATTTTCGTTTTCACGAAAATCAGTGCACCTGATTATGACGAGGACAAAAAAAAGCTTCACTTATTTACGGGTCGTTAAGCGATGGCAAAACGGAGCCACGCGTCATTGAAGTGGCAGTCATCGATCCGCAAAACGAAGAATAATGATGCTGCATGGTGGAACGAGTGCACGAGAGCATGAGAGAAACAGAGAGAGAGAGGTTGAAAAGCATGCGGCAAAAGAGAAAGTGATATCCTCTTCTGGAATTTTTGCTTCTTACCTTCGATCGTTCTTATACACTTACCCTCAATTTTTCTTGCCCTTCGACCTCCCCACAGCCCCATCATTTTCTCTCCCGTTCTCTCTCCGAGTATCGGCATCCTCGATGTCTCGATACGGCACGCGCTCACTCACCCCTCGCTACCCTGAAAATGGCACACGTGTCACGAGGCGACACTCCGTTCGAGCCATGCACGAAAGAAATGTTCGATATTCGTTCAATTGAATTGAATTTGATTTGATGAAAAAATTACAATTAATTCTTTGATTTTCCATTTCTTGTGGCTCAAAAGTTTTTCAAAATCGCAGTAAAACAATCGCTTCTGGTTTCGCTTTTTTTAAGCTTGATTGCGAAATTTCCTGCAGTGTCGAATCCGATTCTTTTTGAGAATTGAAACGAATCGACATTTCTTCAAGGTGAGAGGATCGAGTCTTCTTTTAGCTCTGGTATTCTGAAAGGTTTTTTTTATCTGGTAGCTAATTGAATATTAATATCGTATTGATCACTGAATATTTTATGTTTTTCGTCGATGCTTTTGAGTATTTTATTTAATCCTGTTTTATTTAAATGGCGACCTAATTATTTATTTTTGCAAAACCACTCAGAATTGTTGTGAAGAGAATTATTCTCATCAAGATTCAATGAGCCTCGATGTTTTCACTTCCAAAATTTAGCTCGTTTATATCACAATCAAATTACAATACCGACATTTTTGGCCAGCGCGAAACAACGGGGTGAAAAACAAAATGAGATACAAAAGAACAAAATCAATATTTCGGAAGGATAAAAATAAATCCAACAGGATCGAATTTCATTTTTTTCATTTTTAACTCTGGATTATAGAATCCATTTTTAATTACTTTTTGCAAATTCGTTTTTAAACCCTATTTTGAAATTTCTTTTTTTAATTTTCTTTTTAATTCCTTTAAAATTTCTTCTTCCTTTTGTAGCCCTGGACTGTGAATTCCTCCTTTGGGTTCCCTACCCAAAGGGCAAAACGGAACCCTATTAATGACACTCTGCTGTCTGTATGTCACTGAATTTTGGATATTTTGGGTAGAATGTTGACCCAAAACCGAATCTTGAATTAGAAATACACTGAAATTAATTATCATGGAGGTCCCATACATGAAAAAAAAATTCTTACCTTGCCTTGTGGGGTGTCATTTTTTAAAGATTGAGTAGAGTACAAATATATATTTTTTTCTCTTTCATCTTAAAAAATAAAGAAATGGCGGGCTGTCGAAGTTGTCAGTTTTAGACCATTTTTGTTACGGGGTTTATCTAAAAAACTAGTTAGGAATTTGGAATTTCTGTATATTTACTACATACTGTATTTAAACATCAAATACTGAAAACGTCGATTCATAATGTAGTGTGTGTAATAATTTATTGTATACATAATACAATAAATTTGTAACGAAAATATATAAAATTATTCTTATTTAAATATTTACGATGCCGAATGACTTATTTTTGGAGTCGGTGTCAGCAAAGAAGGAGAGATTGCCGTCACGTAAGAAACGAGATTGCAAATTTAAAAAAGACCGTAGATTGTATGTTTAATTTATTTTTCTTCGCCTCCTCTTTTTCTACGAAAAATGGGACAACATTGGCGATTGGCTGGTGCTGACTCCAGAAATAAGTCATTTGGTATTGTAAATATTTAAATACCAATAATTTGATATATTTTCATTTTTAGGTTACAGCAGGAGCATGCAGAATTTTCTTCAGCTTCCCATATGATTTCACTTTAGTAGTACCTAAGAACTTGTACAGAAAGAAAGCATTATCCAACTAAATATATACTTTAAAAAAAGTTAATTGGTCACGTGTACGGAATCCTAAAAGAGGGAGGCCCGGCTCGCACTTGGCTGAGTTTTTGAAAATTCCTTTTTTAATTCCTATTTTAAAATTCCTTTTTTAAATTTCTGTTTTAAAATTATTTTATAAATTCTTTTCAAATTCCTTCCTCCTTATTTGACTCTGAACTGTAAATGCTTTCCCTCGATTTCGCATCGGACGAGAGGAAACCTTTGTTATTCCTCAGCGATTTTTCTAAATTCCAGTTTTCCATTTTTAACTGTAAACTGTAAATTCGGTAAATATTTACAAGTGGGGCTCCAGCTAGAAAAGGGGTTTAGAAATATTGTACCGAGTCGATGTATTTCAGGGCACTTTGTTTATAATATTTAAGTCGGGGGATGACAATTTCAACCCTTATTTCACAACCCAAACAAACCCAAACAACCCAAACAAACGTATTTCAAAAATCGAATATTTTCCGGAAATATCTTTTTTACTCAATAAAATACCCCTCCCCTATCATAAAAAAAAATTTCATACTGCAGAATAGCCCCGAAAACGTGAAAAAAAATTTGGAGCCGATAAGGGCTGGAGCCCCACTTGTAAAAATTTACCGTAAATTCCTTTTCAACTCCTTTTTTAAATTTCTTTTTTTTTATTTTTCAAATTTCATCTTCCATTTTCAACCTTAGACTGTAAATTCCTCTTTTTAAATTCCTTTTTTTGAATTCCTTTTAAATTCCTTCTTCCATCATCAACTCTAGACTGTAAATTCTACCCCTCGAATTCGCATCAGACCGATAGCCAAACAACCCAAACAAACGTATTTCAAAAATCGAATATTTTCCGGAAATATATATATTTTTTCTCGATAAAATACCCCTCCCCCATCATAAAAAACATATTTTAATATTGCAGAATAGCTCCGAAAACGTGAAAAAAAAAATTTGAGCCAATAAGGGTTGGAGCCCCACTTGTAAATATTTACCGTAAATTCCTTTTTCATTTCCTTTTTTAAATTTCTTTTTTTTTTATTATTTTTCAAATTTCATCGTCCATTTTCAACGTTGGACTGTAAATTCCTCTTTTTAAATTCCTTTTTTTCAATTCCTTTCAAATTCCTTCTTCCATCATCAACTCTAGACTGTAAATTCTTCCCCTCGAATTCGCACCAGACCGATAGAAAACATTCGTCATTCCTCAGCGCGGACTTTTTCGTTGCTTTTCATAGATTGCGTACTTTGGCACACAAACGTGGGTAATAAATTTGGATATGGCAATAAAAAAAAATAACGAAGCCCTTTATGAGGCCGAAGCCGGGAACTTTTGGAACCACCCTGATCCGCAAGAAAAAAAAAAGGAAAGAGGAAAAGCGTCTAGCTCCCACACCCCGTGTGTGTGTGTGTGTGTACGGCAAGGGCTGCGCCGCGGAAAAGCGTGTCAGGTTGCCACCACCGTGCGGCTGGTTTCGTCTGATCTGCGTGCGGCGCGTCGCCGGCGCGCACGCTGGCTTTGCCCGCAAAAGTACGACCCGAGACTCTCGGGCTCCTCGTTCCACGAGAGCGACAAGGCCGCGGCACTCGCGCGGTGCACTTCGGCACGACAACATCGCCGCGACGACGAATGTATCACCACCTCCTGGTCTTGGCTACGATCGACGCGCACCACGAGACGCACACTCGGTTTTTACGATTTTGCCAACAAAAAAAATCAACGCGCGAACGAAATTTCAAAAAAATCAGGAATACGAGAATCGATCGAGGAAAAAAGTTCTTCTGAGCGACAGAAAAAAGCTTCGATCCTCGACGAAGAACTCAAAGTTGACAGGAATTTTATTTCAGGATTCGAACTTTCGATTATTTTTTTTGCGAGGACTGACGACGATTGACAGTGATTTTTGTGAGCAGGGAAAAAAAATTGGCAAGCTGTTCTCGAAATTTTGGAAGTGAACGATTTTTTTCTCAGCGTTCGCTGCCTCCGATAGTTTTTTCTCTTTCTTCTCCGCAACGTCGAGTTCACGTGCACGGTGAATTGATTCGAGCGGTATTTTTCGTGAGCCCGAGGATAAAAAATAATCCGGATAATTGTTTTTCAAGTAGGGGCCATTTTTTATTGACGGTGGATTTTGTGCAGGAACAATTCGAATGAATGCCCGATACGTGGGGAGTTGAAAAGTGCATCGCAGGTACACGTGTTTCAGTGAATCGTGTTTCCCAAGGATTTATCGTCGCGATCGCGATAATTTTTTTTTTCTTACACCGTAGAAGTGACTCGAGCACCCTCGTGACGACTGTTCTCATCGAATAGCCACCAGCATCGATCCTCCCTGTGAATTTGTGTATTTTTGTGATTTTTTTTGTCCCGTGCATTTTTTTCTCCCAAAGTGCATTGGCGATTTCCCGGATTTTCTTTTTCACTCGATTATCTGAGCTCGAAGATCAACCTAGCTGGATTTCACGGACCGGAAATTATGGCGTTTCGCCACTTCTTCATCTTCGTAAGTAAATATTTGCGGAAAAATGTAAATTTGAGCAATTGCAATTCATCGGAGCTGGAGACTATTTTTTTAACGCAGGATGAGAATTTTGACAAAATGTTTTTTGTATACGATGACACTGCAATTTTCTGACGTGCGATGCTGAGCTTGTTTAATTAAAGGAGAGCTTTTCGTCAGTTTTTTACGTCGCACTCGCTGTTAATTTCACTTTTGGAGGATTTGTGGAGTTGGAACGTGATCAAAGGCTTTAAACTCTCGGGTCATTTTACGCGCGGTCTCGCGAACTGTCAACGAGCCACGCAGTACAGTAAGTGTGGGCTGTTTTTTTTGCGACGTATAATTGGAAATTTGCATTAAAAGCTCCTTTTGTTGAACGCGTTCTAGGAGAGCGTAGGTATAAAAGAATGAAGAATTTTTTAAACAGACGGATATTGCACAAACTGTTGATAACGCGTCGCAGAAAAATTTCAACCCCCAAACGGTTTTTTTACCTTTTTAAAGGTATAGAGGCTTGGTGACATCAAGTGGTTCAAATGACATGGGTTTGGGTTTGTTTGGGTACAAGTCAAATTAGAGTAAGCATACAGAAAACGTATTTCAAAAATCGAATATTTTCCGGGAATGTATTTTTTTTCTTACTAAAATACCCCTCCCCCATCATTAAAAAAACACATTTTCATACAACAGAATAGCCCCGAACACGTGAAAAAAAATTTGGAGCCGATTAGGGCTGAAGCCCCACTTGTAAATATTTACCGTGAAAACTTCTTTTTATGGTTCGAGCGAATAAAATGATGCCGAATAAAACGATTTCGGAAACTCTGATTTGGGGAAATGATTCCGGATCAAATAATTTTGTATATTCTAATTCAGAATGCTACCTGCAAAAATTTAAAATTTTAAAAAGAATTTCAAACAAATTTTAATAATTTTTACAAGATTTTTTTGGTGACTGGACATTGTGATACGATTTTTTTTCCAATGGTGAAAGAAAATACATATTCAATTCCGAAATAGAATTAGCGAAATGAAAATAAATATTTACTCTACTATATTCAGATCGAATAAAATGATGGCAAATAAAACAATTTTATTTTCTAATTCAGATTGCCACCTGCAAAAATTGAGAACGTGAAAAAGGATTTAAATTGTTCTTTTTTTTTTACTATTTTTGCGATGATTTTGATGATAACCGGACATTTTGAAACGATTTTTTTCGATTAGTGGAAAAAAAATGCGTATTCAATTCCGATATAGAATTAGCGAAGTAAGAATAAATGTTTACTTTACTATTTTCAGATCGAATAGAATGATGCTAAATAAAACAATTTTAGGGACTCTGATTTGGAGAAATGATTTGTAAGAATATGATTTTGTATACAGCCGAACCTCGATATAACGACGATTTGTTCATTCCCTTTCAATAAACACCCGAAACCTTTATACAACAACATAATAATATATATTGTGCCCTAATTGCTAATTGCTTGTAAACATGGCTCTAATTTGAACCTTGCTTACTTTAAAAAATATCCTTAAATTTATACCACTATTTTTTTTAAAGAACATTTTAAACAACTTGATCTCGATATAACGAACTTCCCTAGCGATTCGTTATATCGAGGTTCGACTGTATTCTAATTAAAATTGTAACCCCAAAAATTGGGAAATTAAAAACGAATTGACATTTTTTTACCACTTTTGTGATGATTTTGATAGCGACCGAACTTTTCGATACGATTTTTTTCATTAGTGAAGAAAAATACGTATTTAATTCCGATGGGCAATTAGCGGAATGAAAATTAATTTTACTGCATGCCGAATTTCCAGAGATATTTCCACATGAACGGACGACCATGCACGATCGCACTAATTACTGCAATGAACAACTTCATACTGTTTACATTTCTCTTTGCCCGATTACGAGAAGCCATATCATTGATTTAATCGTAAAAACCCGGCTTTTCATATCGAAACAATTATTCGTGCGGCAAACGAATAAGCGTACGGCTGCTACCGAACGACTACCGTTTGCTCGTTATTCAACGTGTTTGCCGTGCCCGATGCTCGTAAATGTAAAAATATTTATATCGAAGTACTCCCCGGATGTTTATCAAATTTTAATGACGTACGTATTACGAAATTCGATGTATTAACGAATTTTACGATCGCAAGATTAATCGAAAATTACAATATGTCGGATAAGATATAAAATTTTGCCATTTTTTTGCGATTTTATAGTATTATTAAGATTGAGGTTGTCTAGAGGGCTGTTTTGGAGGTGATTTTTAGGATTGAGTGACCGAAAAACTAACTGAAAAAATAAATTCTCAAGTTTATTGATCCTTTTTTTAATACGCCCCTAATTGGTGACCAGTGTTGTGAATGTTGTATGAATCCTAAAAAACCAAACACATTCTTCATTTGTATGAGTGGTGTGATGCTAGGTACCAGATCCGGCCGAAAAATAAATTACAAAATAGCTACATGCCATAAACTTTGATTATCAATTTTTCCTATTTTTCTGGACATCCTCCGAGGGATATACAAAATAAAAATAAAATTATTTCGACTCAATTCTGCTACCATCGTTGAAGAACAGTCTACTGAAGGGGTTACGTGGGTTTCGAAGCCAAAAAAAGTATATTTTCTCTAATAAAAAGAAATATAATATATAAATTATTTTATTCAAAATGTTAAGCACATAGAAGAGCAACATTTCAACAATATTAAAAAAAAACTTTCATCCAAAAATTTGAAAAATTCAGCCGGTGAGACCTGATACCCGGAGACCCCTAAAAAAGTGTCCTCGTGGTGGTCAGGATAGCTCATGATAGCTTCATTTAAAATAAAAAAACCAAATTTTTCTATTAGTAGATGAGTATAACTCGTGATCGAACGAAGGATTCAAAATAAAATTGCAATTTGAATTCCTGGCAGAGTTGTATGCAAAATAGTTCAATTTTTGGTACAATTACACTACGTACTGCCTTGTAAAATTAGTTGTAATCGAAAAAAAACCTTCGTTCAATCACTAGTCAATGCTATTTTGAAAAAGTGTGCAAAATTTCAATAAGATCGGTGCACTGCTTTTTGGGAAATCATGTCTACCGACTTCAAAAATAATGTTTTGACAAAAATGCAATTCCCTGTACCGCTCCCGGCCGGTCTTTACCAACGGGGGGAATTCCAAAGGTTCTCTCTCCTAGACTTGTACTCCGATTGACTTAAAACTTTGGGAGAATATTTAAGACATATTGTACTATTAGATAATAACGTTAAAAAAATGGATTTTTTGAAATTTTCAAACTTACGTAACCCCTGAAGATGCATGCCAAGTCTGAGCTCCATCAGCCAATTGGTTATGGAGATATCGTGTTTGCCGATTTAAAAAGCACAAGTCCTTGGAGTGCCATATTTCAGGTGTTTACATTTTATTTTTTTTAAAGGAAACGAGTAAAGCTTTTTGAGTGCGGTTTTTTTCTTGCTTTTATTCATGATATACAGGACGTTAAAAATTATTTTTTTGAAAAAAAAACCAAAATGGCGGCCGTTGCAGCTCCGCGAAAACAGGTCCTCAAATCGCGGGAGGTAAACGGCTGACATCACTGCCCCCTCTTTGTTGATCTGAAACACAAATTCAAAGCATATTATCATTCTGTGACCCTTTGGTCATGGAATGACGGATGGATTTTACGTTTAGTACAAATTTCGGAAAATGGCGGCGATTAAAAAAAAATCGAATTTTCGCGTTTTTTTCGCATAAAAAGATAAATAATAAATGCAAAAATGTATCTATCGAAAAAACGATCCGTCATTCCGTGAAGACATATTTTCTGAGTATGCTCTCCAAATTTCAGGTCGATATGTTAATTACAGCGGTCAGGAGAATGTCAGCCATTTTTAAAAACGTGCTTTCGAGAAAAACGCGTTTAAAGTTTTGTAATGTGTTTACACAAATGTGTTTATAATTACCGCTAATCGGCAATGCCTGGTCCATAGAGGCATCCCTCCTCTTCTTCTAGCTGCTCATGTTGAGCCGCTAACATCTCCCGCTGCATTTCAAGGACAAAGTCTCCCTTAAAGGTGCGGCGTTTCGACTGCGCTCCCCGAGCGTACTCCTTATAATTTCTATAACTCGAATTATTTTATGAGCATCATTAAACGGTTTTTACAGACGTATTACGAAACGTCTGTAGAATCATAAAATAAAGTTTAGAAAAACGATATTTTCAATTTCCTAAACGGCAATATTGCCTTAATTGCGACAGTAATCATAATTCAGAGACTCCTATGCGAATAATTCATACCTCATACTGTAAATAATTCTATGAGTATCATTAGACGGTTCTCACAGATAATGTTGAGATTTGCCTCGTTGAAATGCAACGAAAATAAATATGTTTCGATTGCCAAAATATGTTTTTGGCGGATTCGGGCCAGAAAATCACTCAAACATTTTTCAGGATCTTTTTTAAAAATTCCACAATATCAATTGGCAAGGAAATATGTTCGATAATGATGGAAATAAAGAAAGAAATAAGAATTTTCGTTGGTATCCAACGATGCAAACTTTAACACTGTTTTCACAGCCGTATTCAAAAAGGTCTGTAGAATATAAAAAGTAAGTTTAAATAAACGATTTTTCTAATTTCTCGGCAGTAATACTCCCTTAATGAATAATACATACAGCAATAATAATGTATTTACCAATCATCACTGAACACTTAATCTATAATTATGAATACAGCTAATAATAGTTTTTCAATATGTCGTGTATCATTATTTGATTAATTTAATAATTTATCTACCATTGTTGGCTGATTCGATAATTAATCGACTCTTATTCATCGATTCAATGGTTATTATTTTATCATGATTAGGCAATTCAACAATGGCTGCTGAACGACCCACCCCTTACTATTTATTCCCATAATCATAATTATTATGGGTAGGGTAGGGGTTGCAGCGTGAAAAAAACACTTTTTTGCAATTTTTTTTCATCTATATGGATAGAGTAAATTTATTGAAACCTTTTGTACATTGTTGAGTGTCATTTCAAGAACATTCCGTGAAATTTGTACGCGAAAATATCCACAAACAAGCCGGTGACAAAGCTTTTCCAAGAACGCCTTTGGAAAAACACGATTTGCGGTGTTCACTGTCTCTCAGCTAGAAATTATCTGAAATCAAGTACCATTGAAATTTAGTCAAAGTATCATCAAATCCTCCCCCCAACGGTCATTGATAATTTTCTTTTTATTTCTAAATTTTTGGTGGTCATGTAAAGTCAAAAGTGCCTTTTTCACGTAAAATTCCACCATTTTGGGGGTGAAAAACCCCCTCAATATAAAAAAAACTCAAACTAACCGTTGGGGGGAGGTATTTTATATGTAGAAAGTGTACCAAGTTTGAAATAAATCGGTCATGTAGTTTTCAAACGGCAGCGAACAGGGGCTTTGAAAAAGTAGTTTCGAGAAAAACGCGTTTGAAGTTTAAAGAAGTCGGAGCTACAGTGTTAGAGGCGCGGGACTAAATAGTCAATAACTTCGAGAGTTTTGCTCTGATTGACTTGAAATTTTAGGATTATATTCTTGAAACGTTTAACTATAAGAAAAGACAAAAAAAAATCGATTTTTCAAAAGTGCAAATCCCTACCCTCCCCTTAAACAATATAGGTCGTCCTCCAATTTTTCGATATAGCGAAAGAATATCGAGCAGGCCTGCCCTCCTATGTGGTAAATTCATTCGCCCGGCTATCCCGTGTTTCCTGTGCGCGCGTGGTGAATTCCGACTGCATTATTTGAACGCCTAGATCAAAGCTCTTCGGGCTGTGAGAAGGAAAGAAAAAAAAACTATAGGCGTTGAATTCGCGAATGCGGGGCATCGAGGCGCTCGTTATTGACAATTGATCGGTTTCGCGCGATAAAGAATGGTCATTCTATTCCAGTTTTTTTTTTTCGTCCGAGGTCTGCCGCAGCACACAGGACAGCTAGATTTCCTCATACGGGTGAACAAACCGTCGAGTAGTTTTCCCCGAGTATGGTGGGACGGCCTCGAATCTGACAATCCAGCCTGTCTCTTTGGCCGTTTCGTCGTGTTCGGGGATGCGTGCTCCAAATTTCACAGCCGCAAAAGGCCTTCTTTTTGTTTGGTTCGGGCCACGCGGGCTCTCGAAATTCACTATAGGCGCGTCAGCGTTCCATTAAATTCGAGGAGGAGGCCGAGAAGGGTAGATGCCGGGGGGTTAAAGGGGTTGATTTAATTGCCGAACCCCAGTGGGTGAGCCAAATTTGTCCCGACTCCAAATGCTGCTCTTAGAACCTTCGCGATTTTTCTCTAACTTAAGCGCACTCACGAAGCCACCATGTTGGTACAGCAAAACTCGGAATAAGTCGGTAGTGATTGGGTGTTTTTTATCCGTTGCTTTTCCTCGCACCCTGGTACGATAAACGAGAAAGAGTCGCCCTGAACGAGTCGCCAAGAAACGTCAAATGTACGCTGGGTACGTCAAATTTTCGTTGGTAAAGTCAAATGTACGTTGGGTACGTTATCAAGTGTTAAGGGGTTACCCCCACTTGCAATTTTGAAAAAATGTCCTGAAAATTTCAAGTCGATCCGAACAAAATTGACTGAGATATGAGCGTTGAAAGAGAAGAATCCGCGTTGAAAGAGCGTTGAAAGAGAAACTTTAAACGCGTTTTTCTCAAAATGGCATTTCTGAAGTCGGTGACCAAGATTACTCGAACACTAATGAACCGATCTTCTTGAAATTTTGCAGGCTTATTTAATACATAAAAATGTAGTCTTTAATCGTCCGATTTTTTTTTTGAAAAAAAAAAATGGCCGTTTTATAGCCAAAAAACGGCCGTTTTTTTCGTTAAAATCGAACCATTAACTTTGACTGTCCGCCATTTTGTGACAAATGAATATTTTTTAAAATCCTTCGATTAAAGACTAGTTTATACTTATATTTGACTAAATCCATCCGCATTTTTTTTTCAGATGATCCACTTCGCCGCAATGTTGGTCACCGCAAACCGTGTATATAAAAACATTATTTCATTGACAGCCATTTGCCACTAAACAATGTAATATTTTTCAATAAAAAAATTACTGAAAGTTCTTCAAGATGTATTCTTTAAGATGGTATATTGATCGATTAAAAAAGTTTTGTAGTTTTCTTTAAAAAAAATCATGAAAAAGGCCTTTTTTGCGCTACAAGTGGGGGTAACGCCTTAATGATGTAGGTATTACGGAATTTGATGTATTAGCGAATTTTGTGATGGCGAGATAATAGAAACTGACAATATGTCTTATACGACATTAGATTTTACAATTTTTGTACAAGTTTATAAGATCATTAAGATTAAGGTTATCTAGAGCGTCGTTTTGGAGGTGATTTTTAGGATCGAATGACCGACAAAAATAACTAAAGAAATAAATTGTCAAGTTTATTGATACCTTATTGAAAACGCCCGCAATTGGCGACCAGTGTTGTGGACGTCGTATAAATCCTAAAAAAACAATCACATTCTTTATTTGTATGAGTGTTGTGATGATAGGTACCAGATTCGGCAAAAAAAATAATCAGAAAGCAAAACGGACAACCCAAAGACGAGTTGTGATTACCAAAACAGCTAAAAACTCGCCCGGATTGACGTGAGCGATTTCGGCCAAACCGGTCGCTGGATAAATTTATGGAACTGCTCGTAAGGTGCATCAACGATGGTGCATCCCCTCCCCGTGACATTTAGGTGAAAGAAAGAATCAACCAAGGCTAATTTGTGGTCATGATCAAGACGATCTTCAGTGTCGTAAAAATGAAGACCCCTGAAACGTCAGCGAGCCAAACGATTGTGTCGAAAAACTTGATTCGTGATGATCACAACAGACAAAAACTCGTCTTGATTGACGTATTCGATTGCAGCCAAACCCGTTGCTGGATAAATTTATGGAATTGCTCGTGAGGTGCATCAACGATGATGCAACCCCATGGCATTGAGGCAAAAGACAGAATTTATTTACAGCTTGTGGCGATGATCAAGGTGATCTCCAATGACGAAAAAATGAGGACCCCTGACACGTCGGCGAGCCAAACGGATGTGTCGAAAAACTTGATTCGTGATGATCACAACAAACAAAAACTGGTATTGATTGACGTATGCGATTTCATCCAAACCGGTTGCTGGATAAATTTATGGAATTGCTCGTAAGGTGCATCGTCGTTGACGATGCAACGCCATGGTATTTATACAAAAGAGAGAATCAACCTAGAACTCGTAGCGATGATCAATACGATTTTCAATGGCGAAGGAATGAAGACCCCTGACACGTCAGCGAGCCAAACGGACATGTCAAAAACTTGATTCGTGATGATCACAACAGGCAAAAACTCTTCTTGATTGACGCATGCGACTTCAGCCAAAACGGTTGCTGGATAAATTTAGGGAATTGTTCGTAAGGTGCATCATCGTTGATGATGCAGCACCGTGGTATTTATAAAAAAGAAAAAATCAACCTAGAACTTGTAGCGATGATCAAGATGATCTTCAATTACGGAAATATGAAGACTCCTGATACGTCAGTGAGCCAGACGGATATGTCAAAAAACTTGATTCGTGATGATCACAACAGGCCAAAACTCATCTTGATTAACGTATGCGATATCAGCCAAGCTGGCAACTGGATACATTTATGGAATTGCTCGTGAGGTGCATCAACGCCAGTCTAGACGAGCTGGAGACAGCAATGTACGAGAGAGATAGAAAGTAAAGAGTAGAGATAAGCTATATCAGGTACAAGCGTGGAAAGTCCCATAGCCTCAGGGGATCATTCTCGCGATAGCATCGCTGATTGCCCCGCGATCCTAGAGGACTCCAAACGAGATTATATACCGGGCTACGTAAATATTCGAGGGCGATTCAACAGCACTAATATGTGTTATACATTTAGCATGACCCAATACACTGCACTCAAGTTTCATCATGAGTGACCACTCACCACGTAACCGTGTTGCTGACTTGTGGTCTTCGCTCCTTCACCTCTCTGCCCCCGGAGCACTCACACACACACACGACTTTGCCGCGCCCGAGGCCTTCCGTTATTTCACTTGAATTATTGGTCCGTCTATAAATCAGAGGTGGAAAGCGCCTTGAGCCAGTGAACAGCTCGAAATCACGAGACCCGTGTAGTTTTCGACTCTGTCTAGCTTTTACTCGCTATATATCACATTGGAATCCTGATTTTTATTCCTATTCGTCAACATTGAACGAACTTTAGTTCAAGCTGAGAAGGTTGATCGAAAATTCAAGATGGCAGAATTGTGATGTAACTGCATGATTACGAGCCTGATTGGTAATTGATGATCAGGAAATGGATACTCATTATTGTATTCCAGATTGTGTATTGGGAGCTCCGGTTGTGAACCGGAATGATTTGTATTGATGGGAGGAATTGATTTTTTTCTTCATCGACTGATGCCTGTGTAGGTTTTGGTTAAAACTCCACTTCGCGTGTTTCAATCCACCTATTTCACAAGTACATTATACTTAGGCAATTGGCCGTTGCTAGAGTTTAGATTTACTTTGATGCAATTGATTTCCCTAACGTTCCTAACTGCAGATCTATACATGTTGTATGGGAGAGTGGGGTACAATGTATCACGGGGCACTGTGAGCTAGATGCGATTTCTCGGAGGTTTGTGGCTCGTAAATTCCGATTTTTTTTGTTGGACCGCGATTTATATTTGGTTCCGTCAGGCCTAAAACAAAGTCGATAGCAGCTCACAAAGAATTATTGAATATTAAAAATTGATTGAGGCTTGGAAAAAAAATATTTCGCTCGCCGAAAAAACGTAAAATATAACGTGACTTTCTGTAGCGGCTCGGGTTTTCGGTCGTAATGGACAGTTTTATTATTCATGATGAGCTCAGTGACTTGTGTTTTTCCATTCGTAGTTTGATTAATAGTTATTTTCATCAATAATCAAATATTTAACTAGCGGGGTACAATGGATCAGCGAGATGTGGGGCACAATGCCCCGACTCCCAATGAGGAAACAAAGATGTGACGACGCTCCGAAGAAGCGCAATGTGTCACGGGCCGTTGTCAACGACGTGCCATTTGTAATAATAAGACGTTAGTGTAATATTACTGATTTTATAATGATACTGATACTCTTATTTTGTTTGGGCTCGTACTGTTATGTGTAAAAATCTGTTATCTTTGTTAGAAAAATATAAGAGTCACAACTGCCTCATTGTACTCTATGTTTCGCAGTAGTTGACACACTGTACCCACATATATAATACATTGTACGCCACCCATGGGGTACATTGAGCCAAGCTGCACATTTTTTTCGATCCCATTATTTTGGTTTTTTTAATCTTTTTGCAAAAAATATTGGGAGCTTCATTGTACGCCCAAAGGTCTATAAAATCGGTTATGACCTTTTTTCTAATCAGGCTATCTTGATTAGAGTAAAAATTGGTTAGAAAAAAAAGTGACACACTGTACCCCACATTCCCCTACGCCACAATGTGTTTCACCCCGAGCGGTATTTCAACACAAGATTATTGCCGGGTGTACCTTTGCCTTGGTTTCCTTCGACACTTATTTCCGGGGGTCGATGTGGTTGTCGCATCTTTGCTTCACCAGCTTCGTTCGTCAATTTCCTCGGGGCCTATTTCATCGTGACCGGTGCATTGTATGTCGCGAGAGTGGCTGTAGGGGAGGAGGGATTATGTACGAGATACGTACATAAAAGCCTATACAAAGTGTGGCCTCAAAAAGTGACGTCCAAAAGGACAATCTAGATGCCTCGTCAATGCCTATCCGAATCATACCCAAATATGTTCTACAATTTTTTTTTCAATTTTCGAGTAAAAAGATTTTTTTTTGGTTTTGCGGTGGCGTAGGTTTTTGTTTTTTTTTCTCTTTTGTGTGTGTACTTTCCGCTTAGAAGTTTTCGAAAGCCATTAGGAGCCATTTAGACTAGTATAAGTATTTTTTATCATCTGAAGTTTAGTGACTGATCTTCTCAAACCTATTTTCTTAAGGCTCCCTTTCTTAAGGCGTTACCCCCACTCGTAGCGCAAAAAAAGGCCTTTTTCATGAATTTTTTAAAGAAAACTACAAAACTTTTTTAATCGACCAATATACCATCTTAAAAAACACATCTTGAAGAACTTTCAGTAATTTTTTTATTGAAAAATATTACATTGTTTAGTGGCAAATGGCCGTCAATGAAATAATGTTTTTATATACACGGTTTGCGGTGACCAACATTGCGGCGAAGTGGATCATCTGAAAAAAAAATGCGGATGGATTTAGTCAAATATAAGTGTAAACTAGTCTTTAATCGAAGGATTTTAAAAAATATTCATTTTTCACAAAATGGCGGACACTCAAAGTTAATGCTTCGATTTTAACGAAAAAAACGGCCGTTTTTGGCTATAAAACGGCCATTTTTTTTTCGAAAAACAAAATCGAACGATTAAAGACTACATTTTTATGTATTAAACAAGCCTGCAAAATTTCAAGAAGATCGGTTCATTAGTGTTCGAGTAATCTTGGTCACCGACTTCAGAAATGCCATTTTGAGAAAAACGCGTTTAAAGTTTCTCTTTCAACGCTCTTTCAACGCGGATTCTTCTCTTTCAACGCTCATATCTCAGTCAATTTTGTTCGGATCGACTTGAAATTTTCAGGACATATTCTCAGATACTTATACTTCAAAAAAATGCAATGAAAAAAATCGATTTTTTCAAAATCGCAAGTGGGGGTAACCCCTTAAGGATCCCTTTAGGCAGCCCAAAGTGAGCGAATTCTCGAGACTTTTTTGTGTCGAAACTATTTATTCTGCATAATAAAAATTTCACGTACATACTATTGCGGATTACGACACTCGCCCCAGAGACGGAACTTTCGTAAACTTCGTACAAGATAACTCGAAAACTATCTGATCGATCAACTCAAAACTTCGCAGACTTTTGGACAACTATCGTCTACGTGAACCTAAAGTGCCTTAACAATTATTTTTAAAAAAGGACTTTTCTATTAACAAATACTATAGTCAAAATTTCATTAAAAAATGTAACATTTTTTCAAACACGTACTATTCCGAATTTATACTTTTCTCTCGATTTTTTAGGTTCACACAGAGCACGTGGGTCGTAGAAATCTGAAACTTCTTGGCACTGATGTTTCAGATCAATGCACCAGACGCTAAGTTGGACATCGTGGAATAACCCAGACTTTTGTACGCCATTTAGCTACATTGAAAAAAGGATTTTTTTCGGAAAATTGAAAGATGTTATATGCATATCAAATTTCAATTACGTAGAATAAACATTTCCGACACGAAAGAAATTGAAAATTGGCTTATTTTTGGCTGCCTAAAAGGCCTCTTAAGGCGGGATATACATTTAGACAGGAAAAGAATAAGCAATATTGAGAGATTTTTTAAACTAAGAAATCATTATTCTATAATTATTTAAATTTAGGTATACTTAAATAGCGTATTTAAGTATACAAAACAATTTTTTATTAATGCATCATCAAAATAACGGAGCTGTGGCAGAGTGTTATAGCAAGGTCGCTGCGGGAGTTGCAAATCGGCGTGCAGTCTAGCTTCTCGTAGACTTTAATTGGAAAAAAAGTTCAAACATTGTTTTCAGTTAGAACATGTATAGTTTCTATGTGACGGTAATTCAAATAAAGAAAATACAAAATTGACACACATTTGGCACAATGGCACACATTTACAAAAAAAATCAACATTTCACGCAGTATTTCTGTCAAATGTGGATTAAAAAAGTCGTTTTTTTTTTCAATTTTTCAAAAACAATTAATTTGTTTTTACAGACCAAAACTCTTAATTTGGTCATTTAGTGATTGCTCAACAGTACACTCTATAACGATGACCCGAGTAAAAAATCGCGGAGACAGTACATACACGTAAATTGAGTGAATGCTTTTGATCAAAAACTTAAAAAAATCGTAGAACATAGATGGGCGGGGGGGGGCGATTTGGGTACACAGAGAAAACAGGGGCCTCGAAGTTTAGAATCAATACTATGCTTCTAAAAAAAATATCAATAAATATCAAAAAGTATTGAATGGAAGATAAAAATTGTAATTGTGGTATAGTAATAATAAAGAAATTAAAATTTTAACCTACGATATGGCACGTAAACTGATACAAATAATACATTTTATTCGGCATATTGTGATTTTTTGTAGTATTCAAAAAATATTTTGCCCACGTGATTGGAACAATTAGTTTCCAGTATTCTACAAAAAGTACGGTATGACGAGTCACATTTTACTAATAACTTTGTAATATTTTTCGCTATACGCCGAAGATATATGCTATGCGTATAGTGAAATCTATACATACATGAAGATTCATGCTATACGCATAGTAAAATCCATATAAAAATATAGCATATAGGACTCGCGCCTATGCGAGAATAGTTATTTATTATTCTCATTATTTTTACTGTATAGTACATTTATAAATATTATTACTATACGGTGTGAGAATCATTTTTACACTTCTATAACAACAAGTCTTAGAATTCCGAACTGGCAGTAAACTGCTATACGTTTCTAGCAATGAATATTAGAATTCTGGCAACCAGTGTTGGAATTTAAGGCCGTATTTTTCTCCGTGTAGGTATCGATACGAAGCATCTAGTTTCCATTTGATCGTCACTTTTTGAGCAACCCTGTATATATATTTATATATCCGCGAAAGCGACAGAGAACGAGAAAAAATAGCTTGTTCGATTCAGCTCACGCGCCTCTGCTCAGAGCTCGATAAGTCTTCGTAACGGTTTGCGAAGCGTGATGTCTCGAGACGTTGCGCGCAACCCCCAGGTGACGGGAAAGAGACTGGGGGCGGCAAAGAGAGAGAGAGAGAGAGAGAGAGAGAGAGAGAGATCGTTTTGTTGGTACTACACTCTCTTACCAACAAAGCCAAAAAGTCCACGGAATACTCCTGGGGAAGAAAGTTACGGTACGAGAGAGCGGTTGAACGGGGGTAGTTGGAGAAGCGCCGTTGGAACGTTTCAGCGAAGAAGCGGGCACTGGTGTGACAATAGTTCGCGCGCTTATATTGCAAACTTTTCGCCAAGATATCGACGCCATAGTACTAAACCGCCGAGATTACACTCGCGGCTATTGGTCTCGATCCTCCAGGCAGTTTTTCTCATTTTCGCCAGCAGGAGGAGAAAAAAGCAGGAACAAAGGCAGCCACGAGAAAAGTTTATTTTTTTTTCGCGAGGTTCTGGGGTCAAGCGCCATCTCGAAATGTCAGTTCAGGATTGAAAATCCTCGTCTCCGGCGCACCTTTGCGTAGCCTCGGATGATGCTGCATGATGCTGAATGATGACGATGCTGATGGGACTGTGAGATTTTGATGATTCGGGAAAGAATGAACAATTCGATTGGCAATCATTTCCGGCAGATTCGTCGCATTTGACAATGCTTGCCACTTTGGTGACACTCGAAATAGGCATATTTATTTTTGTGCAGCTCCGCATACCGCACGCTGCTTCATCGTGTTGGTGTCGTTCTCACGGACAATCCCAGATCGTGTCAGGCAGAAGTGGTATCCTTTGCAGTTTACTGCACCGGCGTTTAGGTCCCCTTTTTCTATGGCTACATTTTTCTGGCTAAAGAGAGAGAGAGAGAGAGAGAGAGAGAGAGAGAGAGAGAGAGAGAGAGGGAGAATCAGTGCACCTTTTTTGCCCCTGTGTTCCGGCTGAGAATGTAAGAGGGTACCACCCCGGAGATAGACTCTAAATGAACCCGATTCGGTCCATAAGGACCGGACACGCTTTATTGCCGGTCAATTTTCACATGCCGAGAGTGAGAATGAGAAATAAATAGAGAGAAAGACACAGAGAGGGAGAGGGAGGATTTTAAGGCATTGGACCGCAGAATGAACAGGCCAGGGAAAGATTCCTACCCTGTTCTTTTTTGAAACGTGACATTGTTGAAGTAGCATCCTGGACCTTCTTCCATTTTACCTGTCGGAAAACCGTCCAGGGGTCCATCCGTTCATATTCTGCTGCTCTTTCGTCTAAATTTTGCCGGTACATATTTTTGCCGGGGGCTCTTACCCTCTCTCTCTCTCTCTCTCTCTCTCTATATATATATATATATATATATATATATATATATATATATATATATATATATATATATATATCCCGCTGCTGCGTGCACAACTGGGCCACTGCAAGGCGTGACCCTTAAACTCTCAGGTAGTCCAACCACCGGACTCTTGTTGGATCGGTACACGAAACTCGAAAGGCTCACATTCGAGAAAGTGGTCCGTAAGGATTCCGTCCTTGACCGAGCAAAAAAAATCGACGAGGGCGCGATCTAAACATTTACACACAACTAATGACAAAGCCCTTAGATTGTCGTTACAGAACGATTTTTTTCTCATCATGCACTGCTGATACAGGGTGGCCCGAAAAATGACGCAGAGAGGAAAATCGAGATGCATCGCATATATAGGTACCTATCCGAATCACCACCATTCATGTACGATCTTTTTTAGTTTTCGAGAAAAGGGCATTTTTTGTTTGCTTGTACTTTCCTCGTGATTTTTTTTAGTTTCGTTATCGTTATTAAGTGCACGCCTAAGTAATAAATATGTTACGAATAAAGTAAAGTAAAAAAAGTGAAAAACATCCCCATGTGCGCTCTGCGATCTATTTTACTTTTCTACGATTTTTTTACTTGTGTTACCGTTACGAAGTGCACGCCTAAGTAATAAATAGATGACCAATTGATCACTAACGCAAATGCCCGAAATTTTTAACATGTTGGAAAATAGGTTTGAGAGGGGAGTGTCTGTTCAGATGATAAAAAGAATCTTCGTACTAGAATAAATGACTTTCAATTGCTTTTTAGAACTTTTAAAAGGAATTTCAGAATTTACACACAAGAATGAAAAAAATCCATATCTACTACAAGAAAACGCGAAATTTTTTTGAAAAATGCACTTTTATCAATAACTCATAAAGATAGTAGAACATACATGGGTATGTTCTATATATATACGAGGCATCGAGATTTTGTTTCTAGACGTCACTTTCCAGGCCATCCTCTATACGTTCTCTACCCTACAAGCGATCACGTGCTTTCGAATAATACGAGTAACTTTTTTATTCTGACATTTTAAAAAATTCTTATCATCTCACTTAGAATCTGGCGCGAGCCTATTGACGATGAATCTCCTATTAAAGGGGGAGATACCTTTAGGCGAGGAAACAGTAGCTGATATTCATGATTTTTTTTTAAGGTTTCTCACTATTTTTGAGACTTAGGGTAAGTTTTATTATTACTTTTGGCTGGTGCATGGTATTTTATTTATTAACCTTTAAAAATGGCGGTGGTATGGCACAGTCTTTTAAACGGGTTTGCGGCGGACGTTGATAGACGGCGTGACCTGTCGGCGGGATTAATCTGAAAAAAACCAACGAAGATTTTTCTTTCATTAACACTTATTCGCAGAATATGAACCCAGAATAAGTGAGAACTGTTGAAAATCGATGAAACTGTGCGCTTCGAAACAAAAACATTAAATTTTCCGAAAAAGATTGCTGCAACTTGTAATTAAAAAATACTTATTTTTTTATTTTTCAAAAACATTTAGGTTCATGTGTTAGACAATAAGGTTAGTAATATTCACACCAAACTTCATCAGAATCGGTCGATTAGTTTTCTAGTTATACGTCACGCCAGTTCTGAAAATGCAGTTCAGAAGACCTTGCCCTACTCCCGCCATTTTCAAGGACGAATAAATTTAAAAAATACGATCTAACAGCCAAAAGTTGTAATAAAACGTACCCCAAGTTTAAAGAATGATGCAGAAATCTTTCCTCTTTAAAAAAAATCATGAAAATCAGCAAATGTTTTCCTGGCCTAAGGTATCTCTCCCCATAATGATGAATGGCCCTATTAATGATGAATCAATGATCAATGAATCATGTGAAAATGGAAGACCGAACGTTTTTTTTTTGCATCGCCTCTTATTTCCTTCTCCCTTGACTACACGCATATGATTTATTTATCCGATGCAATTACCACAAAAGAATAGAATTCTCAAGTCCGATTCTCACGAGTTGTCTCACGCGTTGGTTCCTTGATCGTGACCATTGTCCGAGCCGTCACGTGCCAGCAGGTCGAGAGAGTATCACAGCTGAGAGAGGAACTCGTTGTAGTGCTTAATTCGATTCAGAGTTCGTTCAACCGCGTACATTCGCGCGCAATTCCTCGTTGAAGTTGAAGCGAGCAAAACAATTTTCTCACCTGGCTAATCGATTTTGGCACAGCACGATCTCACGTGCCGAGCGTCCCTTTCTTTCGTCCTTTGCGCTTTCGTGCCCGGCCTTGTGAGAAAAACTTTGGCAGCAGTGATTATCGCGTAACACACGGCCGGAATCCCGATAATTAATCCGCCATTAACGCTGGGCAATTTATTTAATAACAGCCTTGGGCTTCCACCATTACCGGGTAACAAAAATACATTTTTTGTATCATAATATCGTCGAACTACGCATTGAATGATTAAAAACACTGATGTAAAGTGAAGAGAAGGGCAAACAATCTCTCGCAAATTGAAGACATCCGCTTGCCCATAAATCAATGGGAGCCGTTCATTTAATTGCGCCGGAATTTTTTTGCACTTTCACGCTGTATCAACGCGGCCTTAAAATAAGATTGAAAAAAAGAGGATTTCTTTTTCCATAATTACAGGTGCAAATACGCGGTAAAATAATTTGATCCCGAAGTTTGCATCTGTGGAATGTAAACATATTTTTTTATTCCTTTATTTTTATCGTCTAAAAGCTTTTTTCGCAAAATGAGATCAGACATTTTTAATTTGTTTTTTTTGGTTCTATTTGTTATTTGTTACGTAGAAAAGTTTGAGCAATTTTCACAGTCTAAATCGTCCGATAAAAATGTGGGTAATTGAAAGGAGTCAATTTTCGTTGCATTCCAACAATGCAACCTTCATCGTCATATAATTTGCTAGGATCAAGAAGGCAAAAGTCGAGATTTTTCTTTACTCCCGAAAAACTGCAGTGAGGGCACGAAAATTATTGGCACTTGGCTTTCCCAGCCCCGAAGTTTGACTATCCCCCCCCCCCCGCCTTCTGTACGCTTGGCCAGGCGTAATAACGTTCTTCCGTTTGGGATGCCTTTTACCTACGGTCAAGAGAACACACGCGGAGTAAATCTTCGGGGCCATGCACGAATTCTCCAGGTAAACGCGAAGCCTCGATATTTCAAGCCCTCAAAAGGCAAATGGTTGTTTTTCATTGAGATTGAGAGGACGAAAAAAAAGACGGTCGCAAAAGCGTTTGAAAATTTTGTTTGTCCAGTGAGTTTGCCACCGGTGCCCTTGCTGCGGGATATTTACATCGAAAATACGGAGCTCGAGGATTCGTGACTTTAACTATTCGAGGGAACTTTATTGATGTTGAGTGTAGACAGCAACTGAGTGTGTGCTCGAGTGGTGGTAGAAAATCAGCGTGAAATTTGAGAATTACTGGCGCAGGAGACAAATTTAGGCGGGTTTCTCCAAAATCAAAATCAGCTGTTTTTCAAGCGGTGAAAGATTTTTTGATAGCGTGGAAAACAACTGATTTCAATTTGCAGGAAATCGCCGTCTAAAATTTGGTGACAGCTTGAATTGATGGCTTCAATTTTGACGGCAACATTTTTGTGGCAATTTTTTTGGACAGCTTGAAAAACAGCTTTTTGACGGATCAATTTTTGTCACAGATTTTTTTGACAGCTCGAAAAACCGTTTCGTTTGCTTTTGCAGGAAATCGCCGCCTAAATTTTTCTGAAAGGAAAAACAGCTGATTTAGATTTTGCAGGAAATAGCCATCAAAATTGTTGTGACACCATTTGTTGACAGCAACATTTATGTCGCCGTTTTTTTTTACGTTTTGAAGAACAGCCTTTTGACAGCTGAATTTTCGTCACCAATTTTTTCAAAAGCTTAAATAACTGACCCGCGTTCGCCGATGAAAGAATTCGTCGGCATTTGTAGGGCTCTAGATTGTTCATTTATCCATCATTATTTAACTTATTTTTTTTCATTCAAAATTATCAAATTCAAAGCCAGATGATCGGGGAACTGTTGGTTCCCTGTTCGAGATTAATTGGCATCAATTAATTATGAATTTCCATACGACGTGATCTCATAATTATTTTCCATAAGAGATTCATTACCACCAATTAATTATTAAATTCCATGCAAGCTGACCTGGACATCGTTGATCCCCTGTGAAGACTCTATCAGAGATCAATTAAAATTGGTCGTTATTCCGTACGAATGATTCATCGAAAAATCCCATCCATTCGGCTCAGCAAGATTACCAACGGCATTGATCCGGCCCATAAGCGAGAAACGGCCGACGATGACAACGAGAGAACGACAATTGTGAATGCTACAATTTTGTCTTGGATACGGATGTCAAGCAGCGGAATTTCTCGACTCGCCTCCTCCACTTTGAGGAATATAAGCCGTTGAGCTGACGAGCGTATAGAAATTGTTTCGAGGATTGTTACGAGATGGAGGAAGATAAAGAAAGAGAGAGAGAGAGAGAGAGAGAGAGAGAGAGAGAGAGAGAAAAGCAATATCAGAGGCGAAGAGTGAAAACCGTAGAGCGATCGCCTAAAAGGATTACACACTTTGGGGCGTTGGGACACGGAGAATGCTCGTAAGGCATTAAGGACGAAGAAGCAGGTCAGTTATCTTGATAATGTTGACTGTCCAGCTTCCTGCACTCTGTCTCTCTCTCTCTCTCTCTCTCTCTCTCTCTCTCTCTAGGTTTTTCTTCATTCCACCGTTTCTCTCGCCGCCAATCGTTCGTACCCCGATCCTTCGAATCTCCTCTCTTTTTATTACTGCAACGAAAAGCCATCAACGTCACACGAAACGAAAGGCTGCTGACAGATCTCCGTCCTCGACTTTTATTTTCTCTTCGATATTTTGTAAACGGAGGTTTTGAAATGACGATTTGTCCCTGAACATAGATAGACTGAAACACGTATTTTCGGTTGGAGGATCACTCGTCTGCTTGCATACTCCTCTCAAGAAAATACCATATTTGCCAACGTTTGTGCCAATGGTGGCATTTTTCTGCTCATTGGGCACTAGTCTTCATCGAGGATTGCTCAGTTCGTGAGCAAAAATCAACGGCGAGAGGAAAAAGCGTCTGGTAAATGTCGCGAAACGTATAGGGGGTTGTCTTACAGCGAGAGAAAATTCGGTGCCAGGAGGGCGATGTTTCGGGGTGGTAAATAGTTGGCTCTGGTGGATATAATGGGTCTTGGTCCAGCATCCCCTTTCATCATCTGGCTATACGATAATGGACCGATAGGTAGGTGAACCGAATGGCCAATAAGCCGCATCCCAGAGAGAGAGAGAGAGAGGAATGGTCGACTATACATTCATCTAGGCTGCCTTCACTGCAAGTTCACTCCATCCGCACTGCACTCCTTTCACTCTCGTTACTTTTGTTCTTCGCTATTCCTCTCCATACTCCCCTTTGCTCTCCTTTGGCACATTCGTTTCCTTTCCCAAATCTAAGCATCCTCTTCCTTCCGCTTCTTCTTCCTCGTTCCATCTCTGCGCCTTCTTCTGGTCCGCCATACATCGGCCTCACCAAACTCGGCAAAGTCCGGCGTTATACCTCTCCAAACTTCCGGCTGGCGATCGGCCGCTTTCACAGTGGACTCGGGCTGGCCTTACCAGATCGATATCCCGATAGTGGCTCTCCAAGAGAGATATATGAGGCTACCCGTTCCGGACATTTCTTCCCGAGCTCTTCTGGCTGAAATCGCTACGCCGAGGCCCATTCCCAATGGCCGATGATGAACGTCTTTTTAAACGTTGACCGTTCCCCGATCGGCGAATTAATCGAGCTTCGTTTTCTCCACGGCAAAAGTTCGAGGCAGGATGTGCCTGTGAGTAACTTATGGATCAACAACATCCGTATTGGAGGGAGAAAGATGGAAATGACGGATAACGAGGTGGCCGATCATCCGTTGAGGTGGAACAGCTGCTGACACGAGCGGAATGTGAAGGGACCAGGGATGTGTGAGAGTCTTACGGAAATGCCAATATGGCCACTATTTAATTTGCAGTAGTTTTGCTTAAGGCGTTACCCCCACTTGTAGCGCAAAAAAAGGCCTTTTTCATGAATTTTTTTAAAGAAAACTACAAAACTTTTTTAATCGATCAATATACCATCTTAAAGAACACATCTTGAAGAACTTTCAGAAATTTTTTTATTGAAAAATATTACATTATTTAGTGGCAAATGGCCGTCAATGAAATAATGTTTTTATATACACGGTTTGCGGTGACCAACATTGCGGCGAAGTGGAACATCTGAAAAAAAAATGCGGATGGATTTAGTCAAATATAAGTATAAACTAGTCTTTAATCGAAGGATTTAAAAAAATATTCATTTTTCACAAAATGGCGGACAGTCAAAGTTAATGGTTCGATTTTGACGAAAAAAACGGCCGTTTTTTGGCTATAAAACGGCCATTTTTTTCGAAAAAAAAAATCGAACGATTAAAGACTACATTTTTATGTATTAAATGAGCCTGCAAAATTTCAAGAAGATCGGTTCATTAGTGTTCGAGTAATCTTGGTCACCGACTTCAGAAATGCCATTTTGAGAAAAACGCGTTTAAAGTTTCTCTTTCAACGCTCTTTCAACGCGGATTCTTCTCTTTCAACGCTCATATCTCAGTCAATTTTGTTCGGATCGACTTGAAATTTTCAGGACATATTCTCAGATACTTATACTTCAAAAAAATGCAATAAAAAAATCGTTCTTTTCAAAATCGCAAGTGGGGGTAACCCCTTAAGATGTTGTTTACAGTCAGGAGGCCCAAAAAGTTCGATTTTCAAGAATTTTTCGTGAGATGATCTTTAAATCTATTAACGTGAAAATTTGTACACATATTATGGTCACTTTTAACTGTATTTTAACATTTTTTATTTGTAAAAATGATTATTTTGCAACTTGCTATAGCTAATCTCCGGGAGCACCTCTAAAAAAGGCGTCTTGCGGTGAACACGATATCTCTGGACTGGATCATCTAAAATGAAAAAACCAAAAACAATTTAATGGATTCTCTTGTAATTTATCGAAGGAATACGCAAAATAATAATTTTTGACAAAATTGCTGCTTCTAAAAAAAATCGATGTTTGATAAAAATATAGGCCTTAAATTGTTTATAAAATGGAAAATATTTATTGGTGAAAACAAACCTTCGATTAATTACTAAAAAATACACTTGAAAAGATCGGTTCAGCCGCTTCCGAGAAATCTTGCTCACCGACTTTAAAAACACAGTTTTGAGAAAAACGCGTTTAAAGTTCCAAAAGCACTTTCGAACGCTCTAACACGTCATTACGAATGTGCGCGTAACTTCGAGAGTATTCGCTGGATTGAGAAGAAATTGTCTGTGTGTGTACTCAAATATATGTACATTACGAAAAAAATATATTCAAAAATCGATTTTTCGAAAATTTTAACTGTATATAACCCCTCAAGTTCGCACGGGAGGTTGCTCTACATTCAGATATGATGAGGAGTACAATGGAAAAATTATACGACATTTTTTGGATACGAATTTCTGGGTACCGAGCTTATTTTTTGTGTTAGTCATTTTCTATACGGAATGTTTCGTTTGTTGGATAATTGCTCGATCAATGGCCACATAAGTTAGTGTGATTTACTGTAACTCTTCCATACATTTATACGGAAATAAAATATTTCGAAACCGATAGCACGACATAACCACATGTAACAGTCTTGTCCCAATGAATTTAAACATTAACAAATACCGGTAAAGAATAAGTGGAGGGAAAAACCCTTTTAACTGTTTAAGGGGGGGAGATCCCTTTGCGCAGTCGACAATAAGCGAATTTTTAAGAATTTTGGTGTCGAAACCATTTATTCTACATAATCGAAAATTGATCCATTGACTACATCTTTTATCTACAAAATAAAAGATTTTTTTCTAATATTTAAAAATGTCAGCTTTACGACACGTGATTCAGA
The DNA here is from genome assembly GCA_963210295.1 of Ophion ellenae. NCBI lineage: Eukaryota > Metazoa > Arthropoda > Insecta > Hymenoptera > Ichneumonidae > Ophion > Ophion ellenae. Next base: position 40,624,763 of record OY723386.1, on the reverse strand, counting down.
GACGGTTGTCGCCTAAGTTGTTCTACGGTACAACCTAGCATCCGATGCATTGATCTGAAAGATCAGAGCCAAGAAGTTTTAGATTTCTAAGACCCACACGCTCTGTGTGAACCTAAAAAATCCAACAAAAAAACTGAAAATTCGAACAGTGGTGCGTGTTTGAAAAAATGTTTACTCTAGTATTCGTTAGTGAAAAAGTAGTTGTTCAAAAATAATTTTAAGAAATATTAGGTTCACATAGACGGTACCGTGGGTTGGAGTTACTTTGATTCGTGGGGTTACTTTGATAAAAACTTTGTTTTGCTTTTAAATTCAAATTACGAAGTTCCTGAACGCGACCGAAAGTTTATTTTTATGGTTGGCAAGCCTGAATGTCTCTTTACGCCATCACTTAGCCGCAGTACGAACGAACGCGTTTGAGTGATCGTAAAGATATAAAAAACCTAAGTAATGTATTTAAACTATTCTTTACGCTCGAATAACAAAAAATAACAAGTTGAGTGTTGCAATGACATGTTTTTTGTAACAATTACCTTGTCAGATGTTTATTAAACTACACCATCATGCTTTGTTGTGTAGCATAACCTCAAAAACTTATTTTATGGCCGACAGTTGTTTCATTGGGGTGTCTTTGATCGCTTCGATGGGGTAACATTGATCATTGATCAATTTCACCCCACTCATTATCTTCATTGCTAGTCTCGGAGTATTCTCAGGGATTTACGTTTTTTGATAATTTTCCTAACCTACAATTATGCAATTCTGTACCAAATCACGCTAATTGTAAGATAATAAATATCAAATTGTTATTTGACATTTCTTTTGTTGTAAGTTGTAAATCGTAAGAAAAAAAATTAAATGGTTATTTGATATTTTTTGTCTTGCAATTAGTGTAATTCGGTACGTGACCTAGTTTAAGTGAAACATGATCCTAATGAAACCAATGTGATCTCGTTTTGTGATATAGATACCTAGGTAGACATAAGTATTACAACTTGTTTTTGCTAATTTTTTAATGTTTCGAGGTTTATGGATGTGTTTATAGAGTTTATGGAGCTCATAAATGAATATAAAATACTCGTTGTTTATCACTAAAGGTGATTTTGAATAGTGAAGATATAATATTTGTTCGATCAAACTAACCCCAAAACAATAAAAATTGTTACTTTCGATCCCGTTGACCGTTTTTTTTTCTTCTTTAGGAAAAATGCTCCTTCATGGGGTTACTTCCGATTCTCATTAAGAAAAAGGGGGGAATGAAAGGAATCCCAATCTCAGTATAACTTTGATCACGACTAATTATTTTTTCTTCTCGTCAATTTTAAATATATAAAATTGTAATTTGAAAGATAAAATGACTAATAAAAATTGATGTTTCCTTTTCTACATTTTATTTGCTATTTTATTTGAATAAATATATTGATTTTCATTTCGAAATTGATCAAAGTAACCCCAATCCACGGTAATTACGTTACCTAAAAGTGTGCGAAATTTCAAAACGGCCAATCAGATATTTCTTGAGTTATCTTGTACGAGGTTCACGAAGAAGTGGTTTTCAAGAAAAAGCGTTTAAGGGAGACTTCGTCCTTGAAATGCAGCGGGAGATGTTAGCGGCTCAACATGAGCAGCTAGAGGAACAGGAGGGATGCCTCTATGGACCAGGCTTTGCCGATTAGCGGTAATTATAAATACATTTGTGTAAACACATTACAAAACTTTAAACGCGTTTTTCTCGAAAACACGTTTTTAAAAATAGCTGACATTCTCCTGACCGCTGTAATTAACATATCGACCTGAAATTTGGAGAGCATACTCAGAAAATATGTCTTCACGGAATGACGGATCGTTTTTTCGATAGATACATTTTTGCATTTATTATTTATCCTTTTATGCGAAAAAAAACCCGAAAATTCGATTTTTTTTAAATTGCCGCCATTTTCCGAAATTTGTACTAAACGAAAAATCCATCCGTCATTCCATGACCAAAGGGTCACAGATTGATTATATACTTTGAATTTGTGTTTCAGATCAACAAAGAGGGGGCAGTGATGTCAGCCGTTTACCTCCCGCGATTTGAGGACCTCTTTTCGCGGAGCTGCAACGGCCGCCATTTTGGTTTTTTTTTTTTTCAAAAAAAAATTGTTAACGTTCTGTATATCATGAATAAAAGCAAGAAAAAAACCGCACTCAAAAAGCTTTACTCGTTTCCTTTAAAAAAAATAAAATGTAAACACCTGAAATATGGCACTCCAAGGACAAAGTCTCCCTTAAAGTCTCAAGCCTAAAAAAAGTTGTAAAAATGTCAAGTTTCGAGTTTCACTTAAAGTTTCAAGCTTCCCGGTGGAGATAATTTTCAGCTATAATCTCTTCTTTATGTTATGAAGGGACCTCCCCCCTTAAGGCTTGGTCGACATATTACGCCGCCTGCGACTAATTTTACATCTCGAGCATACATTTCGGAATTCTAAATTTCGGTTTCCATTGCCCGGGATTCAATTCCGAATATCCTCAAGTTCTGATCCATCATTTTCGCCATTGTCTTCCTTCATCGTACGTTTCTCGCATTCCCGAGCTCCTCGTCATCACTCGGCCACGCTGGAGCGTCTGTCAAGTATCCCGAAAGATACTTGACAAGCGTTAGACTCGTTTCATCATACCGTGCCAACTATTTTTAACTTGAACTTCTGGTTGAAACGAGAAAAGTTGAACTTCTCGCTTGTGAAAATGAGTACAGACTCGAATCGTGTAGAAGTATATGGAACCGAAAGTTATTTGTTCTCGGAAGGTTAAGACAACTTAAGCAGGCAGGCGAGAACTCGTAGGTAATTACCAATGCAACTTTAGTTTCGGTCTGGATGATGGAAGGGGGAAACCTTTTACCGTCGTGTAGATCGATTTCTCATCGGTGATGGTAGGAAACTTTGGCTCCATCAATACAAACTATACATAATGCAGAGTTGCTTGGATACGATCAATTATCCCTTTTCCACCCTCCACTCTCTCCCTTGCATTTTCATTCTCTCTTCCCTCACTGCACTCCACAGGGCTCCAAAGGCGCCTTATGCATGGTGGTGCAGACGGCACAAAGTGCTCCCAGTTTATCATCCTATCTCACAATCAGGCATTGTCATGTCGTTTGTATCATTTTGAAGCTCCGTACAGATGGAAGCACTCATTGGAAACTCGACAATTGGGTATTAGCATATTCGGTTGGGAATAAATTGCAAAATTGAGGTTGTATTGTTGTCTGCAGCGCTGCTTTGGAGGTGAATTTTACGATGGAATAATTGCTAAACTGATCCAGTTTTCTTCGTGATTTTTTTTACACGTATTTATTGATTCTTCAAGAATATACGTAAATTGGAAAAACAATTATTATCATTTATTTTGGTGCGTTTGTTTACAAAGGTGCGCGGAAAACGTCCCCAATTGGCGAACACTATTATGGAGGTGGTATGAATGTGAACAAAAAACCAAACATGTTCTTAATCTGTATGAGTGTCGTGATGTTTGGTACGAAATGCAGCAAAAAAAAATTAATTACGAAATGGCGGCTTGCTAAACTTTAATTATCGATTTTTCCTATTTTTCTGGGAATTCTGGGGGGGGGGGGAATACACGTATTTATTGATTCTTCAAGCATATACGTAAATTTGAAAAACAATAATTATCATTCATTTTGGTTCGTTTGTTTACAAAGGTGCGCGGAAAACGTCCCCAATTGGCGAATACTGTTGTGAACGTTGTATGAATGTGAACAAAAAACCAAACATGTTCTTAATCTGTATGAGTGTCGTGATGTTTGGTACGAAATGCAGCAAAAAAAATTAATTACGAAATGGCGGCTTGCTAAACTTTAATTATCAATTTTTCCTATTTTTCTGGGAATTCTGGGAGATATATAAACATAAAAAATTATTTCAACTCAATTCGGCTACCGAAGAGCCAAAACAGGGTTGCTTATTCCGAATTTTTCTTGTGTACTAGATTATTTATCGGGGATTTGGACAAAAAGTATGTTATTAAGCATACATCGAACTTAGTTTATGTAAAGTGAAAAAAAAATCAATTAAAAAAGTTATTAAGGTATAATAGAGCCTCTGTATAAAAAACGTGGTCCAACAACTGGATTAATAACTTGACAATAGTTAGTCTCAAAAATAAAAAAAAAAGTTTTCTAATCTGCATAAATGTAGTTCTCGTTGGAAATCGCCGTTTTTTTTTCGAAAAAAAAAAAACATTTCATGAAATAGCGAGTGTAAAAAATGTGTAGTTTTGGCGGAATTTTTTCTTACAGGGGGCTTAAAAAATGTTGAATATAACAAAAGCAGCTACATGCAACGATAGCAACTGACATTACGGAAATTTTGGTATTTTTAAATTGAAAATTTGGCAACTATAGCTGGGGTTGTGATCCCGGCCAGGTCGAGAAAAGTCGTTTCAAAAAAAACCCGGATTGAAATTTATAGTATACGTAAATCGTTGCGCTACCTGCTCTCACTGAACCGCCTCCAACTTGGTCAATTTTCACTATTCGAATTTGCATTTTTTTCCACATATTCTTTGAGAAAATGCAAAAAAAATCGATTTTTGTGACCCGTCAGTAAGGTGCCCCGGTTTAATTGCAACAGTAATTATTATTCAGATACTCGTATAAGAATAATGCGTTCCTGATACTTTGATGAGCCACAACATTTTTTATTTTTTTACGTTCAACGCGTAGTTATGTCACGGAGAAGTTTTTTGTTGCCTTTTTTTTAAACACTAATAACCTATTTTACATAGCAATTACGTGAAAAATTGAGTTGAACATATGCGTGTGTGTGAATTAAAAAAGACCGTCTCCAACCTATAATTTATTGCCGGCTCGATCATTCGACCTTTGGTTTACTATCCCCAATTATTTTTGTTTTTTACAGTTTTTTAAAGAATTTTTCCCATATATATATATATATATATATATATATATATATATACGTTTGACAAAATATTCGCTTCCCGCAATTATTTATCAACAGCGTGATCATTACATTTGAATTATCCCTTTGTTTGGCATTTTCTATCATTCATTTTTTTTTCGAATTTCCAAAACGTTCGAAACGTATCAAGTGCGAGATTTTCTTCGAAGTAACAAAGAAAAATCGAAAAAAAGACGAGATGTCTCCGTTGATGGCCTATCGACGACAGAGTATTTCTTATCTGTTGACACGGACGTCGCGTCGGCTCGATTATTCTTTACTATACCTGCCCGACACCCCCGCCGCCCCACTCGTTTCGATAGCGGAGCATGTATATGGGCAAGCGTGTCGAAAGACCCTCGAAACTGTCGCATAGCGTCGAAGAGACGTTTATTCGTGAGTTTACAACATTCTTTTAGTCGCGTCGGTATAGGCGACAGCCATAAAAAATGTCTGATATACATCGAAGCCTCGTCTAGATACTCTATCATAAACGAGATTTTTATGGGGTGGTATATATGAAATTCTGACAGGGGGGAAGAAATGTTGTCATTCCTGCCGGTATAAAATTTGATTGCCGTTTTCTTTTACGAAGAAATTACTCTTGAGAATCGGCACGTAACGATCGTCGAGGCGATTAGGTGTGACGGTGGGTTACTCGGCAGATTATAATAAATTTGGGATTTCGGCTAATCGGAGTGAAATTTTTATACATTTTTTTGGAATTCGGTAAAAAATTGTCGAAAGTTTTTTTATGTATATCCACAATATAATGAAAATAATTTTTATGAATTTCGAATAGGGAAAAGAAATGTTAGAAATTTTTTGAGATATGGTAAAAACGATGTTTTGTTTCTACGATATATTCAGAAAATAATTGTTATATTTACTATACAATGTGACAATTATTAGGCCGTGTGTTTTTGCGGGTCTTGCACGGAGACTCTGCAATCGAGAAAAATATGATTTTCAATGGTTTTTCAAACTCTCTTCGAACAAAAACATTTAGAGTATTTTTTTAGTCGGTAGTATTTGCTGGAAAAATTAAGGATTCTGGGAAAAAATTCATAATTTCATTCTGAGGACCGCAGATTGAAGATAATTAAATTCCGAATACGAAATACTGCTGAAAAAATGTTTTGTGTATCCCGTCGTCGAGAGTAAAATTATCAAAGATGCATTTTTAAGTGCATAGAAGAGATTTCACAAAAAAAAGTTTTCTATGACTATTTCGTATTTGGAGCCAATAATATTAATTCTGCTGAATTTAAAATGTCATTTTCATTTTTCTCAAAATGCTCTTTTATCTGGAAAGTACCACTCATCACCGAAAATGCGACATTTCTTTTTAAGAGGACTTGAAAAACCATTAAATATTGTATTTTCTCGGTCGCAAAATCTCAACATACCCTTAGACAACACATAACCACCTTATAATTGTCATCCTGTATATTTTTGCAGTAAAATTTGTTATATATGTTTTTACAGTGAAGACACCCATTCCACTTGCTCTTCATAAATTTATCACGAGCCCTCTAAACGATTGATAGGTCCAATGAATTATAAAATATCCCTTAAATTTAATTAAATTTATTCTTCCCCCTTGAACTTTTTTCTCCCCCGGTTTGTACCAAAAAAAACGCTGTTCTTTAAAAAACCAATCCGTTTCACCACAAATTGGTGGATTGCAAATTTGTTCACATCGTGACCAAGCGATCATGATTGTCCCTCGTGGAGCCGCGACTGCGGAGCTGCAAACCTCGCGCCCGGGCGTAACGAGGGAATGCTACGAAAAAAGGAACACTGACATGAACGAAAAATGATATAAAAAGTGTGGAGAATCCCTGAAACTGCTCGATGGAAAATGAACAGAGAAGCGTTGCATGTGGGTTCGGAGGGGCTGGAAGTGAAACTCCACCACGCGCGTTTACAACGATATTCGCGGCTGGAATGGACGGATCCTGGGCGCATATTAGCGGGTCCCCAGGGAGGAAGAGTAAATGGTTTTGGAGCGGGAGGGGAAGCTCATCTCGCTATCAACCGTGCGGAATAATAGCGAGGGATGCAAAAGTTTTGTACCATCGTGTTGTACACTTGGTCTCTCCGCATTCATGGAATTCCGGATTAGGGCTACGTGGAGTCCCAATCGTTGGAGCTAATCCCGGATATCGTAACGTTCAGTTGATAACGATCTCTCTCTCTCTCTCTGTCCCTCTGTCTCTCCCCCTTCCTCCTTCGTATTCAAGCTATTCAAATTCCGAACTATTTTTGGATCTCTTGATTTTTATTTTGTATCCAAACTTCGTCAAGAGCTTTTTGCATATGTCAAGCAGCGTTGGCTTAGGCTCCGAGGGTGACCGCTCATGCACGAATGAGAGTTACGGAGTTTCGGGACAATTGAGAAATGTTACCATTTGTTTCAAATTTACACAGTAAATTTCGTCATATATTGAATGTTGAAGAACACTTTTCAACATAGGGTATGTAACATTATGACACTGATAACGAAATTGTCATAATATACTGATTGTGAGTGATTTGACAGTTTCTCATAACATTTTAAACATTTTCCACACTACTAGGTGCGCAACTAAGTTTCCGGGTTTTTTGACCAATAAAAAATCGAAAATTTCAAGACAAATACAAAAAATGGTTCATTCGAAGCATTGTCCTTCGCTATTTACACATTTTTGTCATCTCTCTGGCAATACATAAATACCCCCAGGTAGGAATTGACGACGAAAAAAGGGCTCGCCAAGCTCTGAAACAAGGCTCACATTTTTGTATTCAGGCTGAGCACCAGCCTGATTTCAGGCCTAGCTGAACCCCTGAATGATAACGCGGTTTCAGGCTGTTGCACACAGGCTTGACCAAAGGCTGGTAGAAAAGCCCGTACTAAGCCTGAAACGACGAAACAACAAGGTTCAAAACGAGCCTTAATGAAGCCTTCACGAGCATTTATGACCAGGCTTATCCCAAACTCTTCTCGAGGCTATATGAGGCCTGTTTTTTAGTTTTCTATATTGTACATTGGGATAAATTTAATAAATGTGTAAAGAATTCATTTTATTTATTATATATATTTATTATTCATTATATTATTTGTTATGAAATATATATAAAATATTTTAAACACAATACTTTATTTTATTTATTGTTTATGGGACACGTAATACACAGAGTGTACGCAAACCCCAGAGAGTGAGTATATACGAAATGTGTATGTGACGAGAAAAAAACTTTTTTGTGTACCTCATAAATATCGATAAGAGAATATGTTTAAATGTTCTGAGCTGCCTCCTTCGCTTTCGTTTTTCGTGCCTTCGCACCCGACAAATTTATTGCTAATTTTTTTTTCATAAAAGTACAGAAAAAATATTGTTTAAAATTAATTTTATTTTATCACAACGTGAAACAAGCCTGCATCCAGCCTTGATTTTTTAGCCTTAAAATTCACTGGCTGAATTAAGCTTGAAATAACCCTGAATTTAGGCTAAGCAGCCAGTCTTGGTTCCAGGCTGCTCCAAACGATGCAATCAAACCTGGCCCAGGTATGTCTCACTCAGGCTCGGTGGAACGAGGCTCACACGAGTTTGTTTCCATCGTCAGCCTTTTGATTCCCTACCTGTGCCGCGACGATAAAAAGACGCGTCTTTGGACTGAAACCATTCGTCCAACCAATTTTGTACTGCATCGTAATTGGCCAAGTGTAGCCGACCCAAGCCATGCGCCATCGACCGGAACAAGTGATAGTCTGAAGGGGCCAGGTCTGGCGAATACGGCGGGTGCGGTAGCAGATTCCATTTCAGTGTTTTTATGGTGTCCGCGACGATGGAACTGCGATGGTACGGAGCGTTGTCGTGCTGCAATATCACACGTTCGTGTCTCGTGTCCCATTCTGGCCGTTTTTCGTGCAATGCGTGGTTCAAATTGATTAGTTGTTGTCGGTAGCGATGCCCATTGACAGTTTCGCCCGGTTTCAGCAGCTCATAGTACACGATTCCTTTCTGGTCCCACCAAACGCAGAGCATTGTCTTTTTTCCGAAGCGATTTGGTCGTGCCGTCGATGTTGACGCTTCGCCAAGTGAAAGAGACGATTTTCAGCGTTTGGGATTCTCGAAATATGTCCATTTTTCATCGCCAGTAACAATTCGATGCAGGAAACTCTTTCTGTTCTGCCGCAAAAGCAAAATTTCGGAAGTGGCTCTTCGATTTTCCATTTGTCTCTCGGTCAACTCATGCGGCACCCACTTTCCTTCCTTATGAATTTTTCCCATGGCGTGGAAACGTTTCGAAATCCATTGCTGAGTCACATTTAATGCCTCGGCAAGTTGATCTTCTGTTTGAGTGTCATCTTCATCCAATAACGCTTGCAGATCAGCGTCCGCTGATCTGAAATGTTTGCGGTCTTTCCGAGCGCTCCTTGTCCCCAGTCTCAAAATCGCCACTTCTGAACCGCTTGAACCAATCTTCACAAGTTGTTTTTGATGGAATATGTTCGCCGTAGGCCTCCTCAAGTAACCGACGGGCTTCAGCTGCTGTTTTTTTAGGTTGAAGCAGAAAAGCAATGCTTCCCGCAAATGCTGTTTATTTGGCACAAACTGTAACATTTTCGAGGTTAGAAAAAAGGTCGTTGTGTTGCGATATTTGTCTATATTACGACTGGATATTCTTAACTGATGTCCAAGCTATAAAGACACCCAATTTCAGACCTGCATGCCGACTACACGTGTCGCTAGCGCCATCCATGTGTGAAACCCGCGAACTTAGTTGCGCACCTAACATTTCCTGCGTATAACTGCCATTCAGCAATGAGCGTAGGCATCTCCCAATGTGTTAAAAAGTGTTTTTTTTTCAGTTGTACATTTTTTTATAATGGTGTAGACGATCGATTGGGAATTTCGAAGATGCATTCAGTATATGACAAAGAATGTACTGTATAAATTTGAATCAAATGTTCAATTGTCACCTCAATGTTCACTTCACCAATTATGTCCCGAAACTCCTCAAGTGCTCCGTGAATTTGAACAGAAAAAAAAACGTTTTCGAAACGAAACGAGTACCAAGTAACCATTTTTATTATTCGTGTATTTTTCAAATTCATAACTCGAGGATATGATTTTGCATATTCGCCGGGTATAAATATAGAGTTGTTCGAGAGGGACAGCCCTTCGTTTCGTGCAGGACCAGGCTCGAGGGCGTTCGTTTAATTCCACGTTGATAAAGACGGTCCTACAGTCACGTGAGGCTCGCCGAAAATTTATACACGCCCACGTGCGTCTCTGGACAAAAGCAAAAGTAGAAAAAAAAAACGGACTTGAGCACACGTTTCGGGCTCTCTTGCGCTCGAGTAAGAGAGAAATTTTGCGTGTACTCATTTTTCGGGGGATGCCCTGCTAAAAAAGTCTCTGCTTATATTATCCTTGAGTATTTTTTGTTTTGCGGCTTGAAAAGGGCGTACAAATTTCATCTATGGGCGCACGAGAACATGAGGATGAAGGAGGAAGGGTGAAGATAATGCCAGATGGAGGACTATGACCCTCTCTCTCTCTCTCTCTCACTCACTCACTCACTCACTCACTCACTCACTCACTCACTCACTTACTCACTCTCTCTCTCTCTCTCTCTCTCTCTCTCTCTCTCTCTCTCTCTCTCTCTCTCTCTCTCTCGCTCTCCTAACTCTCCCTCTGTCTCCCAATTTTTTTTTCGTACGATGGTCGGAGTTGCGTGAATCACGCGAATCGTTTTACAGTGCGTGGGCGACAGAGAATCACGTATTGTAGACTCCTGCGAGAACCAAGGAGAAGAAATTACTTTTATAGTTTATTGTGTGCTAATAACTCCGAGAGCTGCGCGTTGCCCTCTCTCCCGCTTCCTGTCCTACTCTTTTTCGCTTAAAAAAAAGAGTTGCGAGGCGTAAAAAAATCCTAAAAAATCATGTACAATATTTTTCAGCAAAGGCATTAAGGAGGAGATCCCTTTAAGCAGCTAAAAATAAACGAATTTTCCAGTTTTTTCGTTGAAATTATTTGTTCAACATATATAAATTTTTATGTGAGTATTTTATTTACATCTTTTCATTTTACCATTTTTTTAATTAAAAAATAGCTCTATGACACTTGCTTCAGAGACGGTTGCCGCCTGAGTTATTCCAGGGCGTACAACTTAGCGTCCGGTGCATTGATCTGAAACATCAGGATCAAAGGGTTTTACATCCCTAAGATTCACACACTTTATGTGAACCTAAAAAATTCAAAGAAAAGTGAAATTTCGAAAAATGGTACGTGTTTGAAGAAAATGTTCTATTTTTCATGGAATTTTTACTATAGTATTTGTTAATGAGGAAGTAGTTTTTCGAAAACAATTTTCGATGAAATTCAGGTTCACATAGACGATAAGCATGTTAGCTGAAAGTGTGCAAAATTTCAAAATCGTCATGCAGATAATTTTTGAGTTATCATGTACGAGGATCACGAAAAAGTGGTTGTCAGGAAAACGCGTCGAGATACCTTCGAATACTGAAAACGGGGAGACATACCTTCAGGAGAGGAAAAAAATTGCTGATTTTTTTTTAAGGAACGATTTTTTTACCACATTTCATACTTAGGGTATGTTTTATTACTACTTTTGTAATTTGTTGACTGATATTTTTTATTTTATTGATCTTTAAAAATAACGATGGTCACACGGCGTGGCACGTAACGTCGGAGGGATTCGTCTGAAAAAAAAACCAACGGAGATGTTTCTTTCATTACCACTCATACGCAGAATATGAACCAAGAAAAAGTGAGAAATGTTCAAAATCGATGAAATGGTATGCTTTGAAACAAAAAAATTGATTTTACCGAAAAAATAGCTACATATTGGCATAATTTTTTATTTTTGTTTTAAAAAACATTTAAGGTCGTGTTTTAGATAATAAAGTAAGAAAGATTTATACCAACGCAGTTGGCCAAGCGTACCATTGGTACAGCGTACCGGTAATGTACCGGTACCGTACGCACGCACATGGTGGCCGCAGTACCGGTACGGCGTACTCTATATGAACGGTACATTTGCGGTACGTGGTTAGCTGGGAAATTTCATTAGAATCGGTCGATTAGTTTTTTAGCTATACGTTACCCCGGTCTTATAAATGCAGTTTAGAAAACCGTGACTTGATTAACTTTTTTAAAAGTACCACGAAACAGCCAAAAGTAGTTGAAAAACTTACCTTAAGGTGGTTCGGAAGAAATAATTTAAAAATCGACTAACGTGTAACCTCCTATTTGTTTGTGAGAAAGAGATAGTATGTCATTAACCACGTTGAAATAAAACATTTTAAGCCACTCCACCGTACCATTTTCAAGATATGAATGTTGAATGTTGCCCTAATATACACGCACTCAAACGTAACCTCCGAAAAATTTACCGAAAAAGATAAGTTTACGTAAAATTCAGTTTACGTAAAATTCAATTTACGTAAAATTCAGTTTACGTAAAATTATGTTTACGTAAAATTCAGTTTACGTAAAATTCAGTTTCAAGTTTATTCAAGTTTCGTTCAGTTTCAAGTAATTCAAGTTTACGTGAAATTCAGACCCAACAAACAAGACTTCTTATTCGAATCATCGATTAATACGGGATTCACCTGCAAAAATTGTAGCTGATCGACCGTGTAATTTTTTCACAATAATTTATTCAATTTCGCTATACGGCATCTGTCTATCTCTAAGCGGTGATCGGAGCGTCAGCTGTGATTGCTAGGGGAAATTCCTAGACGGCAATTCCCGCAGAATGCGATATGAATGTCGCCGAATGCCTACGCTGCGGATCATGCTAAATACAATAAGAATAGAATAAAAGTAATAATAAATCGAAGGATAAAAACTGAAGAAAAATATGTCGATGGAAGATCTTAATTTTTTTTAAATTGATTATTACGTATAGAAATATACACGTGAAGAACGGCTGTAAACATTTTATTTAGAAAACATTAAAATTTCTGGCTGTTTTCGTTTTGTATATTAACGTGAAGATGAAACTTTAAAAACGGCCCAATCAATCTCTTATTATTTATCTCCGTCAATCAAGGCAGAGCAATTTTCTGTCATAAAATAAACGACCACTCACACGTAATTGTGCCATGTTTTGACATTCGTCGAGTCGTTGAGAGGTGATGTTTGAATTCTTAAAAGTGAGGTTATGTAGCATTGCCAACTGCTTAAAACATGAACTCACTAGTGAAGTCGATAATGATCAACCGAATGCTCAATAACCAATGTCGATTGTAAGTATTTATGAAAATCATCATAAATTTTCATTCTAATGGGTACCAAAATAAAAATACTTTTTTATGAGATTAAGGCAGTAGTCTGGTCTAGAGCGAGATTTTTCACGTCATTTTTTGGTTGGAATAACTTTTAAACCGTTGAAGTTGTTTTGATGAAATTTTACATATGGATTTATTGTTCCTTTGAGAATGCATCTACATTAAAAAATATATATTTTAAATATTTATATGTAGTTTTTTTAATTTTTTTACAACATGGTCCGCCGAAAACCACCTCAATCGGCGCCCACTCTTAGTCATGTTGTATGCATCTGCAAAAATATATATATATATATTCTCAATCTGCATGAGTTAGTACTTGAAAAAATTGTGTTACAAAATGGCGGCCTGTTAAACTTCGATTAACGATATTTCATACATTTCCGGCTATTCGACGAGTTATAAAATGTGAACAAAATTATTGTTCGACTCAATTCTGCTACCAGTCCTCAGAAAGAGGCTACCGAAGATACGTGCAAAATTTGAGCTCGATCGGTCAATTAGTTATCGAGATATCGTGGGCGCCGATTTGGAAAACATAGTTCTGAGATAAACGCGTTCAAAGTTTTGATACCGTTAGATGAGGTTTGCGCGCGGCGTGCTTATAATTTCTATTACTCTGGTCATTTTTGAAATATCAATAAACGGTTTTGACAGGCGTATTAAGAAAGTTCTAAGGAATAATAAAATGAAAAAAAAATCGATTTTTTCAAATTTATAGACCAGACTACTGCCTGAAATTTTATGTACATTGAACATTCGAAAGAAAAAAATAAAAATCGTTAAAATTGTCAGTTTGACTTCCGGTTTTTCTTCCAAACTACCTAAAGTCTCAAAAATGTTGAAGAAATCTTTCCTTAAAAAAAAATCACGAAAAGCAGCAAATTTTTTCCTCGCCTAGAGGTTGAAGACTCAAAAATGTTGTGACTAAATGATCCACCGATTAACCTGAACCGCGGGCCATTCACGTTACGAAGGAATCTCCCCGCTTAAGATGATCACGACATCAAAAACAGGATATAAAATGATACACTACAGCAGTTGTTCAATCATTTAAAAAACCACCAACTCGCCTACTGTTTTCTTCCAATCTATTTTTCAATGCATACCATTCCTCGCGATAATTGAATTTTCCAAAGGAATTGAAACCTGAATTTGTAATCGATTCCCACGATCTTAAAAATTGACGAACATCAACAGAAAAGAAAACCAACAGCCCCACCGAGCTGTGACTTGATGTTAATTCGCGTTAAATAAATCATTAAGCTCTTTCTGGCAGTCGTTCGATAATAGGCTAGAGCTGTTTCGGAATGGAGAAAAGGCGACACTTGGTAAAGTTGCTTCGCCGGCTGGTGAAAGTGCAAGACAGCTTGGCGCGAATTCCTGCTCATTGTTTCTCCAAACGAGTGCATGTATAGATATAAAACACGTGTGTCACGTAGTCTTAATAGCTATAAATATGGCGAACACATGGCGAGTATGAATCTTGCGCTCATGCCCACGTGTACAGATTTATCCTCGCGCACCTTGCGCGGAAACCCGAATACATACTTCAAATCGGTCTCCCTCCTTTATTTCCTGTTCGGGTGAGCGCACGGGACCCCCGTTGCAGAAGAGGTCGTAAAATTTGACGCGTGCCTCTCGGACAGGCGAGGGACCGCCAGTCCTTTCGAGACCGCGGATACCGCACGGCTGAAAAGTTATTGGCAGAGTTACTATCGCCTCGTTGGTCATACAGTACTTCTGGGTGTCGTATATTATTTTACATGTGGTATGCATCCCAATGGAAATGGTCAAGGATGGCTCTCTCTCTCTCTCTCTCTCTCTCTCTCTCTCATCTTTTGCTCATCTATTTGATCGCGATATATAAGTACCAATATTTCCAATTGTTTAAGGGCTTACAATACGATACGATTTAAATTTTTTTTTAAATTGGCTTAAGGTAATCCTATCGCACTGTTTTGACAGATTGATGTTGAAAAGCATGGAGGTTAAACTCACCTGGTTGAGTAAAAAGAGACGGCGATATAACCAATGTTACCAAATATCAAAAATAGAAATACTGCGCGAATCGTTGGAATAACTAATTTTTCTAATTAAACGTGAACATTCATTCAACAATGCACGCATGGAAAATTTTGTTTATTACAAATGATTTGTTGCGCATATGTTAAAAAATATAAATTGTATCAGGTATGATCAGTGGTATGGCTATAGTATAGTGTTAAGTGATAATGCTTCGAACCATCGAGAACAAGGATAAAAAGTTTGCTACCTGTAAAACAAACAGGTGTTTGTTTTACAGGTTCATTCAATCAAGGTTGAATTCATTCGACAAAAATGTGTTTTTCTCGAATCACAATTTTTCAAAACGGCACGCTACATAAATCCAGCAATTTTTATTATTTTCACTCCAAATTTTCAGCACATCTTTAAAATAACATTCCCACGAGAAATGCGTACGGGATTTTTCACGAGTTAATTATAACATTAGTTATTAACAAATGATTGGTCTCTTTTTCTGTCGAAAATAAAGTTTTTACTTTAAATGCTTGCCAATTACACAAAAATTCCTATTTTCAAAATCCCCTACGTATTTCTCTAGCTATACTCATGTAAATTAATAGAAAAAAAAACCAAATTCACTTTGCGTCAGTTACACTGAGTGCCGCAAAGCGTCTCAAATTTTATTTTCATGATTTTCATGATTTTTTTCAAAGGAATGATTTCTTTACCATTTTTTTAGACTTAGGGCATGTTTTACTGCTACTTTTGGCTGTTACATGGTCGTCTTTTTTAATTAATCTATTAAAATGGCGGAGGTATGGCACGGTATTCTAATCTGCATTTTTAAAACTGACGTGACGTATAGCTAAAAAAAACTAATCGGCCGATTCTGACGAAATTAGCCACGAATCTTTCTAGCCCTATTATCTAAAATCTGAGGCTAAATATTTTTGAAAATTGAAGGAAAAAAGTATTTCTTTGTTGCAAAATGCAGCCATTTTTTTAGAAAGACTAAATCTTTTTGTTTCAAAGCGTACCATTTCATCAATTTTCAACATTTCCCACTTTTTCTTGGTTCATATTCTGCGTATGAGTGTTAATGAAGAAAAATTTTCATTGGTGTTCTTCAGATTTAATCCCCGTCGACGCTACGTGTCACGCCGTCCGACAACATCCGCCGCAACCCGTTTAGAAGACCGTACCATACCGCCATTATTTTTAAAGATTAAAAAAATACCATGTAACAGCCAAAAATGGTAATAAAACATACCCTAAGTCTCAAAGATGGTGAAGAAATCAATCTTTAAAAAAAAAATCATGAAAATCGGCAATTTTTTCCTCGCCTGAAGGTATCGAAATTCGAACTACAGAATGCAATACCATCAAGAATCGCATCGGATTCTGTTAGATAATTCGGAAATTCCTGACGATTCAAATTGACTTCGTACATTCCAATGGGGAATCCCGATGAGAATCGAATATACGAGCGTGAAGTTTTAGTATACACTTCCAATGCGGAGACGATTGGAACCCTATCAGGCAGTGAGCACAACGATGGGAATCCAATTCGATCCCTACGACAATTTCTGCGCGGGTACAACTGTTTCTTCAATTTGCTCATAAATCTTGCCGTTAAGGCGTTACCCCCACTTGTAGCGCAAAAAAGGCCTTTTTCATGAATTTTTTTAAAGAAAACTACAAAACTTTTTTAATCGATCAATATACCATCTCAAAGAACACATCTTGAAGAACTTTCAGTAATTTTTTTATTGAAAAATATTACATTGTTTAGTGGCAAATGGCCGTCAATGAAATAATGTTTTTATATACACGGTTTGCGGTGACCAACATTGCGGCGAAGTGGATCATCTGAAAAAAAATGCGGATGGATTTAGTCAAATATAAGTATAAACTAGTCTTCAATCGAAGGATTTTAAAAAATATTCATTTTTCACAAAATGGCGGACAGTCAAAGTTAATGGTTCGATTTTAACGAAAAAAACGGCCGTTTTTTGGCTATAAAACCGCCATTTTTTTCGAAAAAGAAAATTGAACGATTAAAGACTACATTTTTATGTATTAAATAAGCCTGCAAAATTTCAACAAGATCGGTTCATTAGTGTTCGAGTAATTTTGGTCACCGACTTCAGAAATGCCATTTTGAGAAAAACGCGTTTAAAGTTTCTCTTTCAACGCTCTTTCAACGCGGATTCTTCTCTTTCAACGCTCATATCTCAGTCAATTTTGTTCGGATCGACTTGAAATTTTCAGGACATATTCTCAGATACTTATACTTCAAAAAAATGCAATAAAAAAAATCGATTTTTTTCAAAATCGCAATTGGGGGTAACCCCTTAAACAAAAAACAAATCAATGGACCTGTGTTTTTTACCCACATCGATTATTAGGATCATAATAAAAATCGAAGCTCCGACAAATCACTACAAATGTTTTAAATTTATATCCCCGGAAATACACACGTTCGTCGTAGTACATATGGAAATCATCGCGACAGGTTGTATATATCGTCTCACGCGCGACGATCATTTGCATGGAGGCGAATGTGGGCTCCGTCGAAGCTTCGTACTCTCGTCACACGTTTGGTATTTCTCGTATGACCATAAAAAAAAAAACTCGACCGTCGTAATACATCGGAGACGTTGTAAAAACGCGGCTCTTACGATTCATAAGGTTTTTTACGATAGCGCAGTACACCTTTGCTAGGATAATTCTACCGAAGCGAAAAAATCCCTTCTCGGAAGGTTGCAGTTACGAAAGCGTAAAACGGAAAACTTCATTTTATTTTTCTTTTTTTTCTCCTCAAGAAGCTTCTTTTATTGTGTCACGCGTTAGTTCCGTGGCGAAAGCCGGAAACGTCGCGATGTTCCAGAGAAATTAAATTTGATCGGCTGCAGGATTAACAATTTTTTTCGAAATAATATCCTGTGGATGATGGCTGGTTCAATATTAATTAGTTTATTTTACATTAGTTGGAATAGCGTAGAGGAAAATCCACGCTCAGTCTAATGGACTGATTAACATTTTTTATTTTTTACACGGGGAAACTTCGTGATGTTTGGTTTGAGAAAATTCCTGTGCGAGTTTTTGTGCTTTGGATTTTTCTGTTTTTTTCTCTATACTAATCAATTGGGGACTAGGGTTCGGCTTCGATTTTTTTGGAGCTCATATATGTGATAAAGTATGGAAAACTGTTAGACACGTATTTTTTTTATCGACGATAAAATGGTTTTAAGAATCCACCCCTTAAGAGGGAATGGTACCTCATCGCGGTCGGTATGGCAGATCGCGATAGTAGATACCCACGGATTTCCGAAACGGCTCTTCAGAATCTCATGAAATTTGACCAGACAATGTCAAATTGATAAACGAACGGCTGTCTTTTCATTAGATTTCTTGAATCGCAGAAAAAAAACGTAGATTGTATTACCATGCTGAACTCGTGATGGAAATGATGAAAAATAAAAAGTTTGGCTAAAGTCACGACTTGGAAAGAAGTAGAGCCGTGTAGCCACGTTGAAAACACGTATTTTGGCACCTCAATCATTTCATTCCTCCGCATAATTCAGGAAATCCGTGGAAAGTTGTAAATAGTAGGTGATTGTTGACGATTCCGAGGAAATCTCGCTCGACATTTGGGAACTGAGTTCCCGTGAATTCCGCCATGGCCGAATGGCGTGCACCGAGAATTTGACAGTTCAAATATGGCGATGTGCGAACTCGCTCCAAAATCTAATTGTTGCTTTTCGAAGCAGCAAAGTGTTAGAAACAAGTTTTGTGATGTATTGCGTGCGACAATATTACAAAAAAAAAATGTATCGTGCCATTTACCGGGTGAACTGCGAGCGACGTGGAGGTATGTACTGATTTTACTCTTACTGTTTTCCGGAGAATTATTTCGTGCAATGCCTCTACATCTATTTGTTCTTCCCGTCTTTTTATTTATTTTTTTTGTTTACGTTTTTTAACGGTAGTTCTACTCGCGAGAAAGTATGTGCGAAATCTCATAAATGAATGTGAGGTTAAGATATACTTTCTCCGAAGTACGGCGAGAGAGAAAACTTTAAGCAATAAATTGTAACTTTTTTCAGATTCTGCATGTCATTTTTGTTCATGCCATCGAACCTGATGATGATGATGGACAGGAAAAAAAGTGGATTCTATTGGCGAAGGACTGCGGAGGAGCATCGAAGAACCACAGACGCAGTCATTCAGAGCTACGTCGAAGCCCAGCGCAACAAATTTCATAAGGTGAAGAATGTTGCAGTAATCCAAGGTAAGTGAAAACGTGTTCTCGTACAAGAAAAGCCTGCAATGGCCCTGTGCATATGCACATGAGCATAGCTCTTGCAGCAAAGTAAAATTTGCTGCAAGAGACCATGCTTGCTCTCTGCGAAGCACAGTATCATGCACAATACAATGTACTTGTGCTTCGCAGCAGAATCCTCGCAGGCCCATTGCATACGGTTTGGTTTGTACAAAGCAACGGAGGCAATATCATCGCAGCGGTACTTATATCGCTTTGTCTTGCGAAGATTTTCCTTCCGATGCAGTATGCCTGCTATGGTACTTGTGCTTCGCAGCAAGATATTGACAGGAACAGCGCAGAGAACGCTACGGTCCGCGAAAAGACACAATGTCTCTGCAAGCATCTTTGTGCTGGATTGTCGCAGGCATATTGCATCGAAAAGAAAATCTTCGCAGGCACGAAGGGCTGCGAATGAGCTTGCAATGATATTGTCTTCATTGCCCTTTGCGGACCACAGTTTCCTGTCCAATATGCTTGCGAAGATCTTCCTCGAAGATGCTCCGGAAGATCTTGCTGTAAAGCCCATGTACATGGGCCATGCTCGATTGTCGCAGGCATATTGCACCGAAAAGAAAATCTTCGCAGGCACGAAGGGATAGAAATGAGCTTCAAATGATATTGCATCGATGGCTCCTTCGAACCAAAGTTTTCTGTCTATAGTGCTTGCGAAGATGCATCTACGACCGCTCGCTCTCTCGCAGCTTGCTCTCTGCGAACCACAGTTACATAGGTTATGCAATGTACTTGTGCTTCGCAGCTAGATCTTCGTGGGCACATTGCAGAGCAAGCTGTAGTTTGGAAGGAAAACATAAACAAGATCTTCATCCACACGTGTGTGTAAGATCGTATGGTCGTGAAGTGTGCATCGTACAAATGCAACGAAATTTCGTTTTCTATTGTCCTTCCCTCATTTTCAGGTTTTTCGGGTTTGATTTTGTAGAATTCATTGTTCTAAAATTAGAATATGAGAAAAAATTGTAAAAAAATAAAAAAGAGAAAATAAAAATACGAAAACAAATTTTCGTTGCGTTCCAAAAATGAAAACATCAAGACCATAAGATCATGGCAAGCGTATTGCACCAGAAGAAAGATCTTGGCAGGCACAAATGTGCCTGTAAAGATCGAAAAAGGGTTTTTTAAGGTAGTACGAGCGCGCAATCTTGATTTCTATAGATTTTGTTCAAATTTTAACCAGACATTATTCATATCATTATGCATGTTTGAGTGAAATTTCAGAACAGTCGACTATTTAGATTGGGAGACAATTTTCGTTAATTTCTCCCCTCATCTTTCTGTTTGCCTAGTATTCCTCCATCCCCACTTCTTTCTTTATGTCTTTAAGGGAGATGCATAACCTTGGAATATCAAAAAATCTATTTTTGGTTTATTTTATTTTCTTATTAGGTAGAGTCTTGATTTTGATATGGTTCAAAGATTTTGCAAAAATTCCAAAAATTGCCCGAGTTATGACGATTTTAGTGAAGCAGGTCAGAACGTCCCGTTGCGTTACGGCTCTAGCGCTGCGCGGTCCATTGTATGGTTTCTAAGGGCATTGATATGACTTTGTCCAATCTGGCTGTTTGATTGTTGTACGGTGCAGGAATTGCAGATTGAAGGTACGAAAAATCATTGTGATTTTATCGCACTCAAGTAGTCCCTACACCAAGGCATTTTCTTACGATTCATTTTTTCAAATAACGATTGGGACGAAAGAGTGCATTTCATAGGTAGACATATTTAATAAAAGGTGTTTAATTTTGTTACTAGCTCTATTAACAAAGGGGATATATGCGAAGAAAATTAATCACATCACCTCTCACTCAACGTTTCGTCCCTTTTACTCATCGTTCCGTCTTTTCCATAAAAACGTTCCTTGCTCATATCTCCATTACCAATCGAGGTTGCGAAAAAAAAATTGATTGACATTTTTTATTGTCAATCCAAAAAGAAACATCTTTTATTTCATACTTTTTTCTACAAAATGCACTTTTCGTCACAATCGTCATTATAACGATTAAATTGTTTATAACGGGAAAAAAACGATTCTAGAACAAAATAAATGTCCTATTCGTATTGCCCGTACCCGAAACCATAACGGACCACCGAAGATATTGAGCAGACCTAAACATTTATACGCTAATGGTATACGGAAAAAGTGGATTTAGGACGTTTTCTTCGCTTACGTTTATCTTGAAAGTATACTTTGCAATATGGCGCACGTCATATCTCAGAATCTAATCGTTCGAATTACTTTAAATTTGGATTAGACATATTTTATAACATATTCAATCGACTGACGGGATGATTTTTTTATATGTTCGTCCGTTTGTTTATAATAAACGTTTAAAGCCGTTATTTTTGGTCGAAAATCGACCTTTTCTTCAAAAACAGTATTTATGCAATTTTTTAAATTGCATAAATTCTCTAAAAGTTTGTTCATGTTCGTTTATGCCCTAAAGTAAAAAAAATAAACGAGATAATGCAACAGCAGCTTTTTTTTCAGGTTTAATTCGAAAAATATCGATGGTAGAGAAAAAAGTGTAATGATCAAAGTTGTAAAGCGCTCGATTTCCTACAAGTTTAGTCATTACCATTTTTACTTAAAAATTGTAAATCGCCGAGTTCTTCAACAATAATAATTTTCCATTAAATTTGAGTCGATATTAACTGAACGTGAGCCCAGCCCAGAATGAAACTTACACATGTTGTTTTACACTAATAAAAGGAAATTCAGTGTACATTTCAGCAAGATCAACCTAGTGATTGGGGTAAAAAAATTAAAAAATGAAGGATTTTTCTTTTTTTTGAGTTGTAGTACTTGATAAATTTTGAATTTTTTTAAAAATAGTTTTAACAAACGCAACTTTTTTTGTAGAGGACATTTTTTGGTACAACGAGAAAATCACTACGATACGACTATTTAAAATTGTATCACGTGTAAAATCTTACTTCCGAGTGAGCCGAGTTAGCGAGCCGATAAAAATCTGAAAAAATGCCACGTACTCAAAATAAATGATACAAAAATATCACTAACTTCGAAAAAGATTTAAGAAGGTCAGGCTTTTAGGCCGTTCGAAACCCTTGGAATTCCTTATATATTTTGCAATTTAAAAAAATGGTGGGATGTCAAAACTGTGTACTATTTGTGTGTGAAAGATCAACCTTATCATGCCAATACCTGAGACGAAAAAAAAAATTTGAGAATCGGTCGAATTTTTAAACGTCAACGTTATGCATATCCATCAAACTCTGAATAATATCACGAACTTATGATTTACCGCAATTTTTCTGGGGTTCTCGGTCTGCCATCATTTCCAACGCCTTTGTGGTTCTTAATTCTGATTTCTTTCTGTTCCCACGACTTAATATATCCCCTATCTGAATCTTACCGACCTGCGTCATTGCCTCTTCTACTTCTTTTCTTGCTTCGTCACCTTCGCATTTTGTCCTTTTCTTTTATCTTTTTCTGCATTCCTAAACAGGGTGTCTCAAAAACTCATTCAAACCCATTCAAAATGATCTGTTTTTGCAATTAAATAACGATATGTCTTTCTTAATCAAGAACAAATGACGCCATTTTTTAAAATATACGAACTTTGAATTTCAACCCGCATGCTACACGGCGTATTATCATTTGATGAAGCCGTGTAATGCAGGGAATAAGGATGTGCAAATCATTGGCGGCAATACATCAAGACATTGGTGTTGCATTTATTATGATGGACTAAACATCATGATATATGATAGCCTCAATCCTAGCAAGCAGTTCGCCTTGCATAGCGACGAAAAGAGATATATAAAGCAAGAGAAGCTCTTCGCACCTACCGATCACAAGCGTGGTCGAGAAAAGAGTCCATTATTCAAATGATTGATTGCAAATTTCGTCACTGCATTTTTGTACCAGCCGCCGGCGAACACTCGCGGTGTCTCATGATTTACGTCAATATTTGGCGACGGGCTATACTCGAGAAGAAAATGCAATCAATTATTTAGATAATTGAATGTGTAATGTAAAAGTAGATCGAATGGAAGCGCTAATATCTTGATATGAGCGCTGTCGTTCGCAGCGCGTCACCAGCAAAGACTTGCTGAGCGGTGCGAAGCTCTTCGCACCTACCGATCACAAGCGTGGTCGAGAAAAGAGTCCATTGTTTAAATGATTGATTGAAAATTTCGTCACTGCATTTTTCTGCCAGCTGCCGGCGAACACTCACGGTGTGTCATGATTTACGTCAATATTTGGCGACGGGCTATACTCGAGAAGAAAATGCAATCAATTATTTAGATGATTAAATGTGTAATGTAAAACTAGATCGAACGGAAGCGCTAATATCTTGATATGAGCGCTGTCGTTAGCAGCGCGTCACCAGCAAAGACTTGCTGAGCGGTGCGAAGTTCTTCGCACCTACCGATCACAAGCGTGGTCGAGAAAAGAGTCCATTGTTTAAATGATTGATTGAAAATTTCGTCACTGCATTTTTCTGCCAGCTGCCGGCGAACACTCACGGTGTGTCATGATTTACGTCAATATTTGGCGACGGGCTATACTCGAGAAGAAAATGCAATCAATTATTTAGATGATTAAATGTGTAATGTAAAACTAGATCGAACGGAAGCGCTAATATCTTGATATGAGCGCTGTCGTTAGCAGCGCGTCACCAGCAAAGACTTGCTGAGCGGTGCGAAGTTCTTCGCACCTACCGATCACAAGCGTGGTCGAGAAAAGAGTCCATTGTTTAAATGATTGATTGAAAATTTCGTCACTGCATTTTTCTGCCAGCCGCCGGCGAATACTCACGGTGTCTCATGATTTACGTCAATATTTGGCGACGGGCTATACTCGAGAAGAAAATGCAATCAATTATTTAGATAATTAAATGTGTAATGTAAAACTAGATCGAACGGAAGCGCTAATATCTTGATATGAGCGCTGTCGTTAGCAGCGCGTCACCAGCAAAGACTTGCTGAGCGGTGCGAAGCTCTTCGCACCTACCGATCACAAGCGTGGTCGAGAAAAGAGTCCATTATTCAAATGATTGATTGCAAATTTCGTCACTGCATTTTTTTACCAGCCGCCGGCGAACACTCGCGGTGTCTCATGATTTACGTCAATATTTGGCGACGGGCTATACTCGAGAAGAAAATGCAATCAATTATTTAGATAATTGAATGTGTAATGTAAAAGTAGATCGAATGGAAGCGCTAATATCTTGATATGAGCGCTGTCGTTCGCAGCGCGTCACCAGCAAAGACTTGCTGAGCGGTGCGAAGCTCTTCGCACCTACCGATCACAAGCGTGGTCGAGAAAAGAGTCCATTGTTTAAATGATTGATTGAAAATTTCGTCACTGCATTTTTCTGCCAGCTGCCGGCGAACACTCACGGTGTGTCATGATTTACGTCAATATTTGGCGACGGGCTATACTCGAGAAGAAAATGCAATCAATTATTTAGATGATTAAATGTGTAATGTAAAACTAGATCGAACGGAAGCGCTAATATCTTGATATGAGCGCTGTCGTTAGCAGCGCGTCACCAGCAAAGACTTGCTGAGCGGTGCGAAGTTCTTCGCACCTACCGATCACAAGCGTGGTCGAGAAAAGAGTCCATTGTTTAAATGATTGATTGAAAATTTCGTCACTGCATTTTTCTGCCAGCCGCCGGCGAATACTCACGGTGTCTCATGATTTACGTCAATATTTGGCGACGGGCTATACTCGAGAAGAAAATGCAATCAATTATTTAGATAATTAAATGTGTAATGTAAAACTAGATCGAACGGAAGCGCTAATATCTTGATATGAGCGCTGTCGTTAGCAGCGCGTCACCAGCAAAGACTTGCTGAGCGGTGCGAAGCTCTTCGCACCTACCGATCACAAGCGTGGTCGAGAAAAGAGTCCATTATTCAAATGATTGATTGCAAATTTCGTCACTGCATTTTTTTACCAGCCGCCGGCGAACACTCGCGGTGTCTCATGATTTACGTCAATATTTGGCGACGGGCTATACTCGAGAAGAAAATGCAATCAATTATTTAGATAATTGAATGTGTAATGTAAAAGTAGATCGAATGGAAGCGCTAATATCTTGATATGAGCGCTGTCGTTCGCAGCGCGTCACCAGCAAAGACTTGCTGAGCGGTGCGAAGCTCTTCGCACCTACCGATCACAAGCGTGGTCGAGAAAAGAGTCCATTGTTTAAATGATTGATTGAAAATTTCGTCACTGCATTTTTCTGCCAGCTGCCGGCGAACACTCACGGTGTGTCATGATTTACGTCAATATTTGGCGACGGGCTATACTCGAGAAGAAAATGCAATCAATTATTTAGATGATTAAATGTGTAATGTAAAACTAGATCGAACGGAAGCGCTAATATCTTGATATGAGCGCTGTCGTTAGCAGCGCGTCACCAGCAAAGACTTGCTGAGCGGTGCGAAGTTCTTCGCACCTACCGATCACAAGCGTGGTCGAGAAAAGAGTCCATTGTTTAAATGATTGATTGAAAATTTCGTCACTGCATTTTTCTGCCAGCTGCCGGCGAACACTCACGGTGTGTCATGATTTACGTCAATATTTGGCGACGGGCTATACTCGAGAAGAAAATGCAATCAATTATTTAGATGATTAAATGTGTAATGTAAAACTAGATCGAACGGAAGCGCTAATATCTTGATATGAGCGCTGTCGTTAGCAGCGCGTCACCAGCAAAGACTTGCTGAGCGGTGCGAAGTTCTTCGCACCTACCGATCACAAGCGTGGTCGAGAAAAGAGTCCATTGTTTAAATGATTGATTGAAAATTTCGTCACTGCATTTTTCTGCCAGCCGCCGGCGAATACTCACGGTGTCTCATGATTTACGTCAATATTTGGCGACGGGCTATACTCGAGAAGAAAATGCAATCAATTATTTAGATAATTAAATGTGTAATGTAAAACTAGATCGAACGGAAGCGCTAATATCTTGATATGAGCGCTGTCGTTAGCAGCGCGTCACCAGCAAAGACTTGCTGAGCGGTGCGAAGCTCTTCGCACCTACCGATCACAAGCGTGGTTGAGAAAAGAGTCCATTGTTTAGATGATTGATTGCAAATTTCGTCACTGCATTTTTCTATGAGCCGCCGGCGAATACTCACGGTGTCTCATGATTTACGTCAATATTTGGCGACGGGCTATACTCGAGAAGAAAATGCAATCAATTATTTAGATAATTAAATGTGTAATGTAAAACTAGATCGAACGGAAGCGCTAATATCTTGATATGAGCGCTGTCGTTAGCAGCGCGTCACCAGCAAAGACTTGCTGAGCGGTGCGAAGTTCTTCGCACCTACCGATCACAAGCGTGGTCGAGAAAAGAGTCCATTGTTTAAATGATTGATTGCAAATTTCGTCACTGCATTTTTCTGTGAGCCGCCGGCGAACACTCACGGTGTGTCACGATTTACGTCAATATTTAGCAACGGGCTATACTCGAGAAGAAAATGCAATTAATTATTTAGATAATTGAATATGTAATATAAAACTAGATCGAACGAAAGCGCTAATATCTTGATTTGACCGCTGTCGTTCGCTGCGCGTCACCAGCAACGACTTGCTGAGCGGTGCGAAGCTCTTCGCACCTACCGATCACAAGCGTGGTCGAGAAAAGAGTCCATTGTTTAAATGATTGATTGCAAATTTCGTCACTGCATTTTTCTGCCAGCCGCCGGCGAACACTCACGGTGAGTCATGATTTATGTCAATATTTGGCGACGGGCTATACTCGAGAAGAAAATGCAATCAATTATTTAGATAATTAAATGTGTAATTTAAAACTAGATCGAACGAAAGCGCTTATATCTTGATATGAGCGCTGTCGTTCGCAGCCCGTCACCAGCAAATACTTGCTGAGCGGTGCGAAGCTCTTCGCACCTACCGATCACGAGCGTGGTCGAGAAAAGAGTCCATTGTTTAAATGATTGATTGCAAATTTCATCACTGCATTTTTCTGTGAGCCGCCGGCGAACACTCACGGTGTGTCATGATGAACGTCAATATCTGGCGACGCGGTATACTCGAGAAGAAAATGCAATCAATTATTTAGATAATTGAATGTGTAATGTAAAAATAGATCGAACGGAAGCGCTAATATCTTCATATGAGCACCGTCGTTCGCAGTCCATCACCAGCAGACTTGCTGAGCGGTGCGAAACTCTTCGCACCTACCGATCACAAGCGTGGTCGAGAAAAGAGTCCATTGTTTAAATGATTGATTGCAAATTTCGTGACTGCATTTTTCTGCCAGCCGCCGGCGAACACTCACGGTGTGTCATGATTTACGTCAATATTTGGCGACGGGCTATACTCGAGAAGAAAATGCAATCAATTATTTAGATAATTGAATGTGTAATGTAAAACTAGATCGAACGGAAGCGCTAATATCTTCATATGAGCGCTGTCGTTCGCAGCGGGTTACCAGCAAAGACTTGCTGAGCGGTGCGAAACTCTTCGCACCTACCGATCACAAGCGTGATCGAGAACAACTGCAAAAACAATTGTTTAAATAATTATTTTTGCGAAATGTTTACTACACCATTGTTTTTTGTACCTCGTAAGCAGCAATCTTTATTTACTGAGAGGTACAGAATGTACCGTATCTACCGATAATACCCGTGATCGAGAATAAATGCAAAAATAATTGTTTAAACAATCATTTTTATGTATTTTTTTCCGTTGTTTTTTGTAGCGCGTAAGCAGCAATCATATTTGCTGAGAGGTACAGAAAGTACCGTATTCACCTATCATATCTGTGTTCGAGAATAAATGCAAAAATAATTGTTTGAATAATTATTTTTGCGAAATTTTTGCACCGTTGTTTTCGCAGCGCGTAAGCAGCAATGTATATTTGCTGAGAGGTACAGAAAGTACCGTATCTACCGATCATACCTATGATCGAAAATAAATGCAAAAATAATTGTTTAAATGATTATTTTTGCGAAATGTTTACACCGTTGTTTTTTGCAGCGCGTAAGCAGCAATTGATATTTGCTGAGAGGTACAGAAAGTACCGTATCTACCGATCATACCTGAGATCGAGAATAAATGCAAAAAATACTTTTTTCAAGAATTATTTTTACGTAATTTTTACCGTTGTTTTTCGCAGTGCGTAAGCAGCAATCATGTTTGCTGAGAGGTATAGAAAGTACCGTATACCTACCGATCATACCCGTGATCGAGAATAAATGTAAAAATAATTGTTTAAATTATTATTTTTGCGATATTTTTACACAGTCGTTTTTTACAGCGCGTAAGCAGCAATCTATATTTGTTGAGAGGTACAGAAAGTACCGTAACTACCGATCATACCCGAGATCGAGAATAAATGCAAAAATAATTATTCGAATAATTATTTTTGCGTAATTTTTACACCGTTGTTTTTCGCAGCGCGTAAGCAGCAATCATATTTGCTGAGAGGTTTAGAAAGTACCGTATCTACCGATCATACCCGTGATTGAGAGTAAATGCTAAAATAATTGTTTAAATAATTATTTTTCCGAAATTTTTGCACCGTTGTTTTCGCAGCGCGTAAGCAGCAATTTATATTTGCTGAGAGGTACAGAAAGTACCGTATCTACCGATCGTACCCGAGATCGAGAATAAATGCAAAAATATTTTTTGTAACAATTATTTTTCCGTAATTTTTACCGATTTTTTTTGCAACGCGTAAGCAGCAATCATATTTTCTGAGAGGTATAGAAAGTACCGTATCTACTGATCATTCCCGTGATTGAGAATAGATGCAAAAATAATTGGTTAAATGTTTATTTTTGCGAAATTTTTACCCCGTTGTTTTTTGCAGCGCGTAAGCAGCAATCTATATTTTCTGAGAGGTACAGAGAGTACCGTATCTACCGATCATACCCGAAATCGATAATTAATGCAAAAATATTGTTTTTAACAATTATTTTTGCGTAATTTTTACCGTTTTTTTTTGCAGCGCGTAAGCAGCAATCTATATTTGCTGAGAGGTACAGAAAGTACCGTATCTACCGATCATACCCGAGATCGAGAATAAATGCAAAAATATATTTTTTTAAAATTACTTTTGCGTAATGTTTACCGTTGTTTTCGCAGCGCGTAAGCAGCAATGTATATTTGCTGAGAGGTACAGAAAGTACCGTATCTACCGATCATACCCATGATCGAGAATAAATGCAAAAATAATTGTTTAAATGATTATTTTTGCGAAATGTTTACACCGTTGTGTTTTGCAGCGCGTAAGCAGCAATCTATATTTGCTAAGAGGCACAGAAAGTACCGTATCTACCGACCATATCTGTGAGCGAGAATAAATGCAAAAATAATTATTTAAATAATTATTTTTGCGTAATTTTTACACCGTCGTTTTTCGCAGCGCGTTAGCAGCAATGTATATTTGCTGAGAGGTACAGAAAGAAAGGTACAAAAATAATTGTTTGAACAATTATTTGTTGTTTTTTGCAGCGTTGTTTTTGCAGCGCGTAATCAGCAATGTATATTCGCTGAGAGGTACAGAAAGTACCGTATCTACCGATCATACCCATGATCGAGAATAAATGCAAAAATAATTGTTTAAATGATTATTTTTGCGAAATGTTTACACCGTTGTATTTTGCAGCGCGTAAGCAGCAATCTATATTTGCTAAGAGGCACAGAAAGTACCGTATCTACCGACCATATCTGTGAGCGAGAATAAATGCAAAAATAATTATTTAAATAATTATTTTTGGGTAATTTTTACACCGTCGTTTTTCGCAGCGCGTTAGCAGCAATGTATATTTGCTGAGAGGTACAGAAAGAAAGGTACAAAAATAATTGTTTGAACAATCATTTGTTGTTTTTTGCAGCGTTGTTTTTGCAGCGCGTAAGCAGCAATCATATCTGCTGAGAGGTACAGAAAGTACCGCACATTTGTTAATGTGTCAATTGTTAAAAATAATTAACTCTTAACAATTATCTCACTGCAGAACAGCGCGAGCCGCCAGCAAGAACTCTTGCTGCGAAATTGAGATTCTCGATGATCTCGAATTTCGTGCGTAGTCGGCGTTGACGAAGAAAACAAAATTCTTTGTCCACACCGACCGTGGGTCAGCGTGTGGGTATATACGTGTATATCCCCACACGAAGTGTGTACGCCCTGCGAAGGGACAGCATGCGGGAAGACAACAATCTTCAACCGCGTGCGCCCGACGTGACGAACGCACACAGACACTCGCGCACACACACGTTGCGTCGAAGCATACATTGTTATGCCTCGACGCGAGGAGGCCCGAGGCCCCGTCGCAGCGTGCGTTCGGAACGAACACGCGTTCGGGGTGAACGCGCGCTGTGACATCTAGCGGTAGGAAGCAGCAGTAGCTCGTGCCACCTCTGCCCTACCGACTCGAGCCGGGGCTGCGTCGAACGTTTGCTTGGGTATCATTCCCTCTTAAAGAAAGGCGTGTCAAGGGGTGAGTTCGCAGTTTCACCCACAATAAGTAGTCCACCGATCTGAATGAAATAAAAACCGAAATTCTTCTAATGTGAAGCGATAAAAAATCCACTATAAAAATATTGAAAAAAGAATTAAAAACGTATTAAATTAATACGTCTTTCTTTGAGGGGTGGATTTTCCCCTGAAAACAGTTTTTTTCCGATAAAAAAGAATACGAGTCTAGCAGTTTTAATGCTTTATCACATATATAGGTAACCTTCAAAAACACATGCACGTACTTCGGTCTAAATATATACACATATCGATACCAATCCGGATCACTGCAATGTATGTCCTACGATCTTTTTTAAGTTCGAGAATAAAATATTTTTTCTTATTTCTTTCTCTTCTGCGTATGAACTTTTCTCTTACCAGTTTTTAAAAATAATCGGGAGTCATTTAGATTAGCGTAAGTCTTTTTTTTATCATCTGAACTTCAGTGAACCCTCAAACCTATTTTTTCTACTTTGGATCAATATCAACCCATTTACGTTAGTGCTCTGTTAGTAATTTATTTATCGCTTAATAGTGCACTTCTTAACGATGCCACAAGTAAAAAAAATCGCGTGGAAAGTACATACCCGAAAGAGAAAAATAAAAAACTGCTTTTTTCTCGAAAAAAAAACCTAGACCATGCATGGGGGTGATTCGGATAGGTATTGATAGCAGGCATCTAGATTTTTGGACGTCACTTTGTGAACAACCTCGTCTATATATATATATATATATATATATATATATATATATATATATATAAATATAGAATACTTGATTTTGAATAGGAAAATAATTCTGAAAGTCAAAATGACTTCACAGTCACATTTCCCTATATATATATATATATATATATATATATATATATATATATATATAGGGAAATGTGACTATATTCCCTATATATATATATATATATATATAGGGAAATGTGACTGTGAAGTCATTTTGACTTTCAGAATTATTTTCCTATTCAAAATCAAGTATTCTATTTCAAAGAACTGCAAGGATTGGCATCAAAATAGGCAGATGTGCTGGTGGCGTAACATGGATATGCAAAAACTCGAAATATTATTTTCCCATATATATGTATATATATAGGGTGTTTGGTACATGGACCAGCACAATTTTTTTGAGGATTGGAGGGGGGGTCATTGGCTACTTTTTCCACTCTCAGACTCTAGGTCCCAAGCGTCAGGGCAATTAATATATGATTTTTTTCGTTTATTTTTAATTATCCGAATTATCGCCTTTAAATCGTAAAAACTTTTTTTTTGTGGTTGTAATAGCACGAAATAACTTTTGTTGAATTCTGCAATGTATGTTTATTATAAATGAATTATTATTTGATACAATTGGTTTCAAGAAAATAGCTCATGAGCCTCTAAACTCATGAAAATGAGTAAATGTATGAAAAGTGTCAACTTTTAAATTCAATATAGAAAAAACTAAAAGATATTTCGAACTTAGCTGTGTTTAACAAAAATTCTCTCCTTTATACTCTTTCCAACGGTGTGCTACAGGTCATAAAAATCATTCATTATGTGGTCGGAATAAAGAAAAAGTTTATTTTTATAATGAATTTAAGAGGTGAAATTTTTCATACATTTACACGTTTTCAAGACTGGAAGCTCAAGAGTTAATTTCTTGAAACCAATTGTATGAAATAATGATTTATTTATAATTGATACACATTGCAGAATACGACAAAGGTTATTTCGTGCTATTACAACCACCAATAGAAAAGTTACGACGATTGGAAGGCGATATTTGGGGTAATTAAAAAAAATCATATCTCAATTACCATGACACTTAGGCCATAGGATCTAAGGGTGAACAAATTGGAAAATGACCCCCCCCCCCCCAATCGTCCCAAAAAAATGCTTCGGTCCATGCGCCAAACACTCTGTATAATATATAATTTTATGTAAAATATTTACCTATATTATTTTATTTGCATATATTATTTTAATTTTTCAACGTTGAATTTTATTTTAATATATTATTTTAATATTTACATATATCATATATTATACAGAGTGTTTTGCGCATGAGCCGACACATTTTGTGGGGGGTTTGGGGGGATGGGTCATTTGCTAATTTGTTTACCCTTACACCCTATGTCCTAAGTATAGGTATAATATATAATATACGATATATATTTCCATTAATACGAGTAAAACCAACAAGGCGATGGACGAAAGTAAAAAATTACGTAGGTTCGGATCGAGAGCAAGAATTTGATGAAGAGAACGGAAAACGGATTCTGTGAGTCAAAAGAAAAGAAAGGGATGAGAGGGTAAGGCCAAGAAGAAGGTTGCAAAGTGGAGAGGAAAAGCGTATAGACAGAAGCAGTCGCGTGACCTCGTTTGTGGAAACTTGGCGAAAGCTCGAACATGTATTACCTGAGGGTGCTCTCATAGTGTTTCCCGCACATGAACGTATACGTAAACCTATATTGCATCAGGGTATATCGATATTCCGTTGGAGATATTACGGGCTTCTTCGGAGCGTTACAAACTACGCGCGATGTGCTCCACGGACGTTGCTATCTGTGTGTACTTGCAGATAGCATAATCTCCGTCATATTTAAATCCTTCGATACCTGCTCAGCCAGCCAAAGTTCTCTCTGGCTCTGAAGCGCTCGAACTGTTCTGAGCCCCTTCCGATGACAAGATGAATAATTCTCGAACCCTCGTTCATTTTTCAACTCGCAGTTTTGACAGCTCACATCTGGTTGTAATTTTGGAAAATATCGGTTTTTTGGATTTCGAGGGATTCGCAAAATTTGGCATTTCAAAAATCTCTGAAAGATTCAGGTCGGTCTGTTCAAAATTGAGGGAGTTATGAGCTTTTATAGGTAGGTTCCGCGAACCGGCGAACTTTAAACGCGTTTTTCTGAAAATGACTTTTTCAAAATTGGTGACCACGATATGACAAAAAACACTGCAACGATCGACTTCAAATTTTACCAGCTTCTTTAACATATCAAAAAGGTTCCATGTCACCTGATCACACGACAAAATATCACGGACAAAATATCACCACGATAAAACAAACCCAAACAAACCCAAACGAACAAACAAACCCACTCTCGCGTGGGGAGAATAATCGGATTGTGATATTTTATGGTCGTGATATTTTGTCGTGTGATATTATGACATGCTACCATCAAAAAGCAATGCTTGAGCGAAATGATTTTTTTTTTCGATGCATAGTTTTTTTATCAACGAAAATAGAGAGTTTTGCCAAAAATATTTAGGTAGGTAATAATCTTTTAAGGCTGTTAAAAGTAGTAAAACAAAACAATTAAAAGTAACTTAAGAGATCATCACAGTGTAACGGGTCGAAAAATAGCTGATTTTCGCGATTTTTTTTTCGATGGTTAAAATACGCCAATCGGTCTGATTTTGTTTTATATCAAATGAAAGTACTCATGGAGAACAGAAAATAAGTTTTTAAACGTTTATTCTTATTTTTGTTACTTTTCGTTTAACGGTTGAAAATGTCTTCGAAAAAAAGGAGTCCTCACGGTGTACACGATTATGGGCGTTAATATTGTCCGAAATAAAATTTGTAAAAAGTTTATTAATCAGTATGAAAGCCGCTATCTTGAAAGAAAGTTTTTTTAGAATCAAAATTGAGAAGAGGGTGGCGAGTTTTCGTTAAAAAAAATATGAAGATTTAAAAAAAGCTTCCATAGCAAGATAAAAAATGGCGTGAAGAATGTTGTGTCAAAATTTGAAACGGATAGCTTGAAAACTCTTCCTTTGAGAGTGTGCACCGGTTTAAAAAACGACATTTCGAGAAAAACGCGTTTAAATTTTCGAGTTCCGGATTTTCACATAAATTGTGTATTTACGATCATTCGGCGATGCCAGGTCCATGTTTATCACCGTCTATACTATCGAATGAGGCAAAAACAATTGTTTTTTCGAAAATTTCACACCGTGGTGATCCCTTGATGAAAATAATAACAATCATAATGATAGTTCAATTTTTTCAACTCTGATATCGAAATGTCGGTATTATTCGAGTCCAAAATCCGATTTTTTGGTCCGCTATTCCAGTTTTTCGATATTATCGAAAACCGGTATCCATGCTCTAGTCACCGCGAAGGATGTTTTTGAAGCATCGGTCGGTACATTGTATCTGCCACATTTTCAAATATTTTTCAATGCAAAAATTGTAAAAGATAAATAAAACCACACGCTTTATTGCAAACAAAAAAATAACAAATTGCACGCGTCGTCCCAGAAAGAAATCTCGAAAATTCCTCTTTCTTCCGACTACGAGCTAGGTTTAAGCCGTTTAAAAGGCATCTTTTGTCGCCTTGTAAAAATGACAGATTCGAACCGAATTATTTTATTTTCCATAGTCCTCTTTTCTAACTACTGGATCCAATCATTTTTTTTAACGAAATCAATTTTCGGAAATTATTCAATTTGGGCGAAGAATGGAAATTCGAGGAACGTTTTAATTTAATAAAAGATCCGGCAGTTTCAGCCGAACCGAACGATTTTTATCGAGAAGATTTATTGAACCGCGATCGATTCGCGCCCGGACCATTCACTTTCATCATGCGAAAACCGCGTTTCGCCTCCTTCACTCCTCTTCTCCGGCATCGTCTCCTCGTGAACGGAACCGGGGGAGTTTACGCGGATCGCAATTAACAAAGTGGCGGCGAACGAAGGGCAAAGCCATACGCGCTTCGGGGACACTGCGCGAAGGCTGAAGAAGAATCGCGCGAACTGCAAAGCTCTATCGGAGATTACCCTTTCCTTCAATGTATACCGTAAAACTTACTTTGTTAAGGCAGTAGTCTGCTTTAGAAGCCGAAAAAAGCGTTTTTTCAGCAATTTTTTTGAAAGGGAAGGAAATGATTGCGGTAAACGAAATTTTGAGACGATAGTGTATTATATTCAAGCTTTAAAAAACAATTTTTATTATTAAAAAATATTGAAATTTTTCAAAGTTGTAACGATTTTTCTGGGGCGCCTGGAGTCTGCACTTGTAAATCGGTGCCGGTGATGGAGGTCGTGCGATGCATCTGAAACAGTCGAACCAAATTTTTTTTTTAGTTTTTATAAGTTCCTTTTCTATATGAACTAAAAAAATACCGAAGAAATGATGAAATTCCAAATTTTTTCGAAGTTTGAAAAAAAATTCACTTTTTCGAAAAAAAAAATTCACTTTAAGTTGCAAAACAAGTAATTTAAATAGTACTTTTGTCCAACTTTTTTAGTCCAAATAGAAGATAATTTAATACTGAAGCTAGATCACTTTGATTTTTTTCGATCGGACATATATTGTTTTTGCTATCGCCGGCACCGTTTTCTAAAACTTGTGAAAATGAAAACTCGAGAAAACGGGCTTTAAAGTTTTCGGTCCAAAAAAATATAAGTTTTTGGATACTTTTACTAATCAGATGTTAATCAGCTATCCCCGGGCCATACAATAATCCTTCCTCTTCTTCAAATCGATTTTTTGAAGCCTGTAAAGCAGACTACTGCCTTAAGTAAGTCCTTCAATGTATACCGTAAAAACTATACTTTGACATTCAGGGTAACTGACAGTTTTTGGGGCTACTTTGACAGGGCGCCAAAATACGTTTTAAATGTGTGCGCAGCGAGCCCGTTTGACCTTCTGTGGCGGGCGGCGAGTGCGGGGAATAAACTTGAACAACAACTTGTTGTTTAAGTTTATCATAATGTTGCTAAAGTTGATTGTAATGTTGCTCAAGTTCATTTTGATCTCAATGGCAATTATAAGACTCATTAAGTGCCTATAATGCACAAGTGCACCCCAGGTACTTGATATTTTTATGTAAAATATTTCCTTAAGGGGCCAGGCCACTTTGAAGATTTCAACAAAAGGAAGGCAAGCAAATACTCTAAAAACACTCTTTCCGTTTTTCATCTGCCTTTTTTTTCTTTTTAATACAACTTTATATCCGAGGGTCATTTTGTAGCTGGTGTCATACTGAATCTAATGGACTTTGATTTTTTTATTTCAGACAAGCCGTTGCCCAGTTGTGATGGAGCCCACCTATTTTTGAGGCGTTACGTTAAACTATAGTTTTTGTACTTAAAAATGAAAAAACATGAATTAATTTTTTTTATATATATTTCAAGACTTTATTTATCAAGCCCAACAACTTTTCTGTTCATATCTTTTAGAAAATCCTTAAAAAAACCGCGAAAATAGCCTTTTTCGTGACTCCAAAGTGGACTTGCCTCTTAAGGGAGGGCCAGTTTGTCGACCGTTTTCTTTGGATTTTTTTTCAAGAGCGGCATAAAATACATGGTCGAAAGAGCTTTTAGATTTTACAAGGTATCTATTGAAGTATGTAAAAAAAAACATTATTTGTCAAAAGTATAAAAAATGGTGACGCACGCGTCACTATAGCACTACTGTT
>OY723386.1:40510395-40587059 GCA_963210295.1 Ophion ellenae | reverse complement strand
TTCTCGCTTTGGCTGTCTCTTTGTCATTATTTTTATCGCTGGCGCTCTTGCCAGTGTAGATGTCAATTTGTCTCTGGACCACACCCCTCTCGCGATTCACCCTCTGACGTCTTCATACGCATACACGCAGATAGCCTTCTCCCCTGCGCCCTTTGACTCTAGCTTTTTGTTCCTTTTCTTTATCTACGTTTTTTTGTCACCCCGTTTGTCACCTTTTTTCACCCGAGATATGCTTAGCCATCCATTCCTCCACGCACTCGCCGCGTCATTATGTTCTTTTTTTCGGGGCGTGTTCAAGGGATTCGTAGAATTTATTTTTCATTGCTGTGGGTTGGTGAAAAAGCCTGATGTGATTACGAATTCAAGGCAGGCGTGTGGCATGACGAGAATTAAAAAAATGTGCTCGGTAGCGGGGGGATCTGCAGGAGGGATCATTGTTCGTTTAGGGGCGTCTTCGCGCGAAGATCAGAAGAAACAAGAATTTCTACTGATCTCGGCTTGACCGAGTCCAATGCAGAAATTTGTTGGCGAGTGCCCAGATCCACCACATCCTTATAGGGATTTAATAAGGACGCCGCACCTAGGCAGTCCACATTGGAATCCAAGTGGATTCCGTACTGTTTCCCGATTGACGTCGTTTGAGAATTGTTTTTTAAATTCTCAATCGGACTTTGTTGGGTCTCGAAAAAAAAATCCTTTGGTGATTCCGTATGTAGAAATTTGTTGGTGAGGCCCAAGCAGTGCTGGATTTATACTTTTCTTGGGTATAGGCCACTTGACTTAGGCCTAGGCCGTTTTAGGTGCCTCTAAAATCTGTCGCCCCGTAAAGTCTGCCGCCCCTAGGCAACTGACTATACGGCCTATCGGCAAATCCAGGAGTGGTCCCAAGATGCACCCATACCTCTCTAGGGATTCGTTAGGGACACTGCACATAGGGAGTCCTCATTGGGATCCAATTGGATTCTGCACTGTTCGCCGATGATCGTCGTTCGAGAATTCTTACCGCGTTCGAATCGACAATATGTGAAAAGTCACGAGTAAAAACTCAGCGTGTTGAAACATAACCTGCAGGCTTCGTGAGCGTGTACGTGTGTGGTGATATCACATGATATCACATGATACTGCACTTTGACATCACAGTGCACTAAAATAATAACAAATGACAATCGCAGTGGATTTTCAGTGATGTGATTCAAATCTATTTTAAAGATTTACATTTTTAAGGAGGTTGAACCAATCCAGTTAAGTTGAATGACGGTTGATAATTTTTTTTTTCAATAAACCTCAGAAAAGGCATACGAGTATAGATGTATTCTGTAGATGCTGATTTTCACAAAATATACAATTAAAGGGCAAGATTATGTATTCTAATATTTTCATTACGTGAAAAAGAAACTTGAAAAAAGGCAGAAAGAAAATAAACAGTATCGATAATTATTATGAAAAACCTGCCTCAGTGAATGTTTTATACAACACAGAATGAAGTTTTGAATCATTAATAACCATGCTTATTCATATTTATGTCACGAGATTATTTATTACTACCATTCATTAATAGCAGGTGTTGCCGACTCACGGCAACGTCACGGACATTGAAGTTGGCAGCAATGCTCTTTGTTCGCCAGCGAAGATTCGTAATCTTTTATCAAGCCTCGATGGTTCAATATTGAGTATATATGGTTTTCGAGGGGCAAGATGGGATTTTCCTCTAAATGCTTACAAAGGCTTAGTTTTAGGTTAATCCGTTGTTAGAAATCGATTATCTTAGCGCTAAATAGCCAAAAAATTACAGCACCCGTGAAAGCTTGCCTATCCAACCACACGTACATGAAGTAACCCTTATTCCGCACACTTCAGTGGAGAGACGTACTCGGCACACTGGGTTGGTTGTTCCCCCGCGACAAAAGCCGTTATTATAAATAAACTATTTAATATTTTCACTTGAATTTTTTTGTGACTTCTTGAAAGCTTTTTTTTTTCAAAGTAGTGTAGGTTATATAGGCTCAAATTTGATTCGAGTATGATAAAAAATTGAAATTGCGAAAAAAGTTTAAGTACTTAAAATCTATGAAATATGGTCGTGGGGTGCAAACCACCCCAGTGTGCCGAATAAGGGTTAAACTATCTCCGGTATTTGGTGGTGAACAAAGTCCAAAAAAGGTGTAAAGTTTTAGTACAGTCTACACAACAAAATATATATATTATTTTTTCACTCGTGGATTGCGGGTAACGCTCCAACCTCCTTAACCAATTTATACTTTTATGAAATCCACTTATTTTGTACATCTGTGTATTTTGTTTAGAAAATTCAACATGCAGAATGCAATGGGATTCATCAAGAATCGTGACAGATTCTGTTCGTTAGTGTTGGAATCCTTGAGGATTCAAGTTGGATTCGTACATTGGATTTCAATGGGGAATCCCGATTGGAATTCAATGTTTGAGCGTGACGTTTTACTACAGGGATCCAATGCGGGGACTCATCGGATTCTTATCAGAAAGTAGGGATGAGTTTGAGAACCCCATTGGGATAATGCTGATACTTCAGGGATAACACCACTCTAGGATGGTGGTATCCCTTATACTGCAGGCATCACAGATTGAAGGTCAACAAAAATTTCTCTCGTATGGTGCAGGCATCGTAGATTAAAGGTAAATCGAAATTTAAACGATTTAAGTGCTCGTACAACTTTACACGCGTTTTTCTCGAAACCACTTTTTTCAAACTGGCAGGATGGATTACTCGAACATCTTTGCACGGATCGATTTGAAATTTGGATAGTAGCTTCACAATTACATTCTCTATGGGAGTACGTAGCCGGTTTATGATTAAATGTAAACTTTTTTTCCTGTAAACAATACTGCTTATTTTTTGGCCAAAAAATCGATTAATTGTTTTCAAAGTGCGCCATTTTTTTTAAATTTGATTAAAAATCAAATCCCTACGTAGTCCCATAGCTAATAATATGTAGATTATGTTTTTCTTTGGGTTTTGTTCCAGGTCTTGTACTTTACGAGAAAACCGTCCTCCCGTGAAGCTATTTCTAAAAAACACGTTTCCCAAGATGGGCTTTGGCACCGCCATTTTGTATGAAAATTATAATAAAATATTTTTTTAATACTTTAATGTGTGTTAAATATACCCTCTTACAAGAAATCCTATCCTTTTTTTCATACTCTCAAAATAAATTGTCAAAGTCAAGCCTTATTTTCTGCCGC
The DNA here is from genome assembly GCA_963210295.1 of Ophion ellenae. Lineage (NCBI taxonomy): Eukaryota > Metazoa > Arthropoda > Insecta > Hymenoptera > Ichneumonidae > Ophion > Ophion ellenae. The sequence continues at coordinate 40,583,840 of OY723386.1, read as the reverse complement.
TAGAGTGGTGTTTTCCCTTAATTGTCTAAAAAATTAGACACTTCGCATTTTTGCGAAATTCAACCTCTTGACAATACACTTTTATCCCCCCCTCCCGCGCTTAATTTCTAGTTGTGTCTTATTCGATCTTCCATCCTAAAAGATTCTCGCCAGGTGCAGAATTATTTCTCGTGCAACTCCGGTCGACATGAGCGATGAAGACGAAGAGTTGGAGCAACAAAGAGGGAATACAAGGAATGGCAAGAAGCGAGCAGGGAGAAAGACTAAGACATTTAGCATCGATATTCCAGGTCGTGTGACATTTGACTCCCAAATTATTGAAGGCAACTGAGTGCCAAAGGTGAATAAGAACGTAGCGACGAACGGAGACTTAGGTGCAACAAAGTGCGATGATCGAAAAGATATATATATATATATATATATATATATATATATATATATATATATATATATATATATATATATATATATATATATATATATATATATATATATATATATATATATATATATGTGTATGTATATATATATGGGTGTAGATGCGTATCTAGCTTCCTACGTTTCCATCTGTACGAGGTATATAGGCATACACATGGAAGAGGGACTGCCGGAGAGTGCATAGCTAAGTAAGGCAAGAAGGTGCTCCTCACAGACGTTGCTAATGGAGACCGAGGCCTGAACCACTCTCTGGACCCATCTCAGACGCTGAAAAAGACCTCTCGATGGCCTCGACGGTGTCGTTCAATTTAATTCCGCGTAGTCTTCCCTGGATATCAAGAGCTCGCGTCCTCCATCGATACCATCCCTTGGCGCCCATCTGTCCATATATTTGATGTCATCCGTATAGGGGAAGGTGATTTTTCAGACATTCTCGTTCTGTCCCCAAATCAACGTTTTGTTTGGAAACCATTCCGAGTGTCGTCACGCCATCCAGATGTGTTGATAGTCAACGTTACATGGATATGAGGGTTCCAAAGTAACTTTCCCTCATACAGTTCTACACTTCTAGGACTGTGCACACGTGTTTGACATCCCCGATGTCACGTGTCCTTCGATCGAAGACGCCACGGATGTCACTTGAGAAGTTGCCCGCGCACACTAGACTTGCATCGTCAAGACGTCTTGACGTGTACTGACGTATGGCCCCCTACTAATAGGTCTCGTTGTGCAAACCCGCCTGCGGTTTGGGATGATATCAATGACGGAAAGGGCATAGGAATCCAACGGATAGTGAAAACAAATTCCCGTTGGCAATTTGTACTCAACGTCTTCTTCGAGGATCACAACAGTTCCGAAATGTTGGTTCAGCCCCCGTATTTTGCAGCTTTGGAAATCCGGGTCAGGTCTTGATAAGGGTTTGATTGGGATCGGATGTAACGCGCGAAAAATGTTACAGGCGAAATCTCGTGTGCCGAAGGACGCAGCGAGAAGCGACTTGAGGGAGAAGGAAAGAAGACAGCGGTGTGTCGATTGCCGAGGGATTTTCACGGAGGATTTTCGAGGATGAACGCGGCGAATTGGCCGGAAAAAAAAGTGCCGTTACGCCACCGCAGAGATTGTGGGATATCAAGACCGTACGGCTTTTTTTCCCGGTAGATGAAATGAGAAAAACTCACGATGTACTGTAATACGATCTTGCTACGCACAAGTATATTTCACATGATGGTGATGTTTTTTTCGCGAGGGAAAAAAAAACCAAAACCACAGTTTTCAATTTCTAAAACGTATCTACACGATGGCTCCGATATTATTAGGTGTACAAATAAGTTAGCGGTCTTTTTAAATGGAAATCATGATTTATTTACTTAAGGGGTCTTCTCACTTTAGACGCTAAGAAAGGCTATTTTCATGAATTTTTTTGATAGTTTTAAATTATAGATATTCATATAAAAGTTGTTACACTTAAGGGGTAAGGCCACTGTAGAAATTTCAAAAAATCGATTTTTTTTTAAAGATGCCTTAATATCGTAAAAATGACATACTCAAAGGATTAAGGTGGGAAAAATGTCTCAATACTTCTATTTTGAATTTTGGCGCAGCCCCTCTCAGTCCGATGCAATCCGTACCGAAAACTTTGAATGCGTTTTTCTCGAACCTACATTTTGTAAGTCGGCCGGACTTATAACTCGAACAAATCTTGACCGATTGACTTGAAATTTTAACTGTATATTCACAAATACACTCTGCATAGAAGTACGTAGGATTTTCTCGATATATTACATAGTTTTTTTTTTAACAATTTTCGGACGATATTTTTTTGAGAATTTTTAACTTTTATTTGAAAAAACGCGCTGTTTTTGCAAAAATCGATATATCAAAAAAATCCTAGGTACTTCTGTAGCTATTCACATGTATAATCGAAAAAAATGCATTCACTGTAAATAAAAAATTGCAGGTGCCGTTGGTTCGGCCGTGCGCCTATGTTACTTTGAAAAAAATAGTTTATACAGTTTATGATATGTACAATAAAGGGCCGTTTTCAGAATTTTGATTTATTCCATTATCCCGCTAGAAAAAAAATCCCGAAATATACTTATTTTTTTCCCCGCTACAGTGGCTTTACCCCTTAATCAATACACTATCGAAATACATTCAAATTTTTTAAAATGTATTTATGTAACCTAAACAAACTTTGAACGCGTTTTTTTTTCACACGTATTCTTCACAACTATAGCTATAGCGCGTATCAAGAATTTTAAAAATTGATATTTACTATTTTTTTGGGCAAAAACGGTGAAAAAAAAAACGTTTTTTTCTCTGTTTTTTCGAAAAATGTCCGCCGTCTTGTTATTTTTGCATATATCAAAAATCGTATGATATGTGCTATAGCCATTAACATACTAAATCTAAAACCGTTTGATTTTTTTTGTTTCGGATGATCCATCTTCGAGATTTTATTAAAAGTGCGGACCTACCATTTTTTAGGACATTTTTTAACTACCATTTTTGTCTATCAATAGTGACTTAAATTTATAATTTTTGTTAAATGTATTTCGAAATTGTATTTATTAAGTGTAACAACTTTTATATCAATATGTATCATTTAAACCTATCCAAGAAATTCATGAAAATAGCCTTTTTTAGCGTCTAAAGTGCGAAGTCCCAATAAAATGAAGGTACATTTCAATCGGGAAGATAATCTTCGTTTGCTTCCACCCCCCCCCCCCCCCCCCGTCAGGCAGATTGCGAATTCCTTGGCGGTAAAAAGTAAAAAGTAAATGATGATTTTGAGTTTGTAGAGTCGGCGATGGAATTTTGTAGTTCATGGAACGTTTTGAAGTGGCTATCAGCGAAATGCGACGCCAAATGTTCCAGCGATCGAAACAAGTGAAAGTCCGATGGAGCCATATCTGGCAAATACGCCGGGTGTGGCAAAACTTCTCAGCCCAACGAATCTAAAACGTCTCTGGTCCTTTTTGCTGCGTGAGGTCTGGCATTGTCATGCAGCGATATGATCGGCCTAGGTCCTTTGCCTGTGCAAGGCCGTTTTGAATCTTGCCCAGCTTTTTTAGATGGACGGAGATGTCTTGTTGGGTAACTTCTAATGGAATAGCAAGCTCTGATTGCGTTTGGCAATGATCTTCGTCCAGCAATTGCTCCAAACTCTCGTCTTGAAATTTTTTTGGTCGACCTGCTCGCTCTCCATCCTCGAGGTCGAAACTTCCACCCCGGAATCGTTGAAACGACCTTTTCACCGTACTTATAGGTACGCTATCTTCCCCCAATGGCTGTCAAATCATCTCTTTAGCCTGGAAATGTATTTTTCTTCAATTCGAACCGCGAAAAGCATACAGTGCCTAATATGGGCGTCAGTGCAAGTCATTTTGCTAACTGTGTTCGCGATGTGAGGTACCTGCGAGGAACAAGGCCTAGCTAAGGGATATTTGAAATAAAATTAAGAGTATCCGATTTACTCGACATATTTTAATTATAATCAACATTCAAGTTCAGTTTCTATAAAATATAAACGAAAAATGGTAACTTGGACCATAAACAAAAACAAAATTAAACATTTTTGAAAACCTTGATAGTAGGCCTTATTTTATTATGGTAGGATAAGGGGTAGGTAGGGGTTTCAGCGTGGAAAAAAACACTTTTTTGCGAATTTTTTCCATCTATATGGATGGAGTAAATTTATTGAAACCTTTTGTACATTGTTAAGTGTCATTTCAAGAACATTCCGTGAAATTTGTACGCGAAAATATCCACAAACAAGCCGGTGACAAAGCTTTTCCAAGAACGCCTTTGGAAAAACACGATTTGCGGTGTTCACTGTATCTCAGCTAGAAATTATCTGAAATCAAGTACCATTACAATTTAGTCAGAGTATCATCAAATCCTCCCCCCAGCGGTCTTTGATAATTTTTTTTTCATTTCTAAATTTTTGGTGGTCATGTAAAGTGAAGAGCGCTTTTTTTCACGAAAAATTCCGCCATTTTGGGGATGGAAAACCCCCTCAATGTAAAAAAAAACTTAAACTAACCGTTGGGGGGAGGTATTTTATATGTAGAAAGTGTGTACCAAGTTTGAAATAAATCGGTCATGTAATTTTCAAATGGCAGTGAACACAGACTTTGAAAAAGTGGTTTCGAGAAAAACGCAGCACCGGCTTGTTTGTGGATATTTTAGCGTATAAATTTCACGGAATGTTCTTGAAATGACACTTAACAATGTACAAAAGGTTTCAATAAATTTATTCTATATATATAGATGAGAAAAATCGCAAAAAGTGTTTTTTTTCACGCTGAAACCCCTACCCTCCCCTTAAATAATCAAACTATACGTAATATATTTGTTATTTGAAATCAATAATCCTCTGCAGCCTTGTATGAACTCAAAGTTCCTCTTTGCACGGCTCGGACAGCTGACACCAGGACGTTTTCTGATCACAACACTCGTTTTGGAGGCATCGGGATCAAGGCACCAAACATAACGATCAATTAATTAGTAATAATTATGCGTACTACTTATATACATTCGTAACATCTTGAAAGTAATGTAAAATGCATTATAAAACAAGCAAACTTTGTTACATGAAATAGGAGGATAATAAGGCCTATGGTTAAATTTAGTAGGCCTTAATAACCGTCGACCACGTATGTAAGAAAAATAAAATAAAAAATATTTGGACCACGATACGTTATTCAAATATTTATGATCATCGTAGCTTCAATTAATAAAGATAAAGACTGTGATTTTAGATAGATAAGTGTAATATTACAAAAAAATACTTACGATTTATTCGGACCGATTTTTATTATTGGTGCTGCGCGGCCGCGACTAATGATGGATGATGGAACACTAGGGGCGGGGAGCGGGGTATCGCGCCTCCGTAAACGTGGCCTTAAGCCTGAGCGGTTATTTTAAATTCGATTCTAGTTGCTTAAGGGAGACTTTGTCCTTGAAATGCAGCGGGAGATGTTGGCGGCTCAACATGAGCAGCTAGAAGAAGAGGAGGGATGCCTCTATGGACCAGGCATTGCCGATTAGCGGTAATTATAAACACATTTGTGTAGACACATTGCAAAACTTTGAACGCGTTTTTCTCGAAAACACGTTTTTAAAAATGGCTGACATTCTCCTGACCGCTGTAATTAACATATCGACCTGAAATTTGAAGAGCATACTCAGAAAATATGTCTTCACGGAATGACGGATCGTTTTTTCGATAGATACATTTTTGCATTTATTATTCATCTTTTTATGCGAAAAAAACGCGAAAATTCGTTTTTTTTAAATTGCCGCCATTTTCCGAAATTTGTACTAAACGAAAAACCCATCCGTCATTGCATGACCAAAGGGTCACAGATTGATAATATGCTTTGAATTTGTGTTTCAGATCAACAAAGAGGGGGCAGTGATGTCAGCCGTTTACCTCCCGCGATTTGAGGACCTGTTTTCGCGGAGCTGCAACGGCCGCCATTTTGGTTTTTTCAAATTTTTTTTTTTTTCCGTTCTGTATATCATGAATAAAAGCAAGAAAAAACCGCACTCAAAAAGCTTTAATCGTTTCCTTTAAAAAAAATAAAATGTAAACACCTGAAATATGGCACTCCAAGGACAAAGTCTCCCTTAAGCCTTATTAGCCAACAGGCCTTATTACCCGCATCTACCTTATATTTTGAGATTACGTTAAGGTTCGGGACAATTGGTGTACAGTAAATTCTTTGTCATATACTGAATCTGCCCTTCAAATTTTGAATACATCGTCTACACCGTTTCTATAAAATGTACAATTGAAGAAACACTTGTTAACATAGGAAGATGCCTACGCTTATCGCTGAATGGCAGTTTTACGCATGAAATTGTGTTAAAAAATGTTTTAAATGTTATGAAAAACTGTTAGATCGCTCAGTACGTTACGACAATTTCGTCATCAGCGTCATACTGTTAATTGTCCTATTTAAAAAAGTGTTTTTTTTTAATTGTAAATTTTATAGAAACGGTGTAGAAAAGTACTGTATAAATTTGAATCAAATGGTAACATTTCGTCAATTTTCCCGAAAGTTCTTAAGCTGTTGGTCCGGAAAAATAGTCTACTAGGTTGGTATTACACACCAGATCTGGAGGGCACATTTTGTACCGTGAATATATTTGTACACTTAAGGTTGTTATGGGGTTTAGCCGTCGGGGGCATAGTCCGAGGGGAGCGCCCTATGCTTATGGACGGAGCCGATTGACTGTTACCAACTGTTAGCTTGCAAATAATCGTCATATTAAACGTGCGTTTTCGAACAATTTTTCTATATCTATTTGTAAAAACATGCATTTTTGAACATTGGGTGATTACATTAAGTATTTCATCACGTTGTATAATTACTTTCTATAACTTTTTCTCGCTCAATTAACGCGAAACGAATTGGCAACGTCGTAAATCGTGGTATATCATAATGTCCAGGTTGGCAGGAGTGTCGCGAAGTTAAAGACATATGCGCCCCGTTCGTAACCTCAATATCGGCCCAAGGAGCTGTCAAAAATGAATATCGGACCGAGTAAAAAAAAATCTGCTGGAAAGAAAAAGTGTGTACTAAAGCTGTCTATAGTCTCGAAGAAATAAAAATTCTAATAATTTTCCGATATTCTAAAAAATATATGTATGAAAAAAAATCCGCGTTATTTTGTCTTTGCGTATAAATGTCTAGAAATGTATTATTTCTGAGCATAGTTATGAAATTAATATTAAGTAATTATTACTAACTAAAAGAATAGGTGCCAATAATATTCGTTGTTAATTATCCTGACCAAGTAGTTTGAGGTTCCCGGGCATAATTGCCGAATACCGATAAGATAGGTAGCATTCTACGAAGTTGCCTTGATTGCGCAATCTAAAATTTTGTGTGCTGGATTTTAGGACAAATTCGCTATCAAAAACATTAATAATATTATAACGGTACTCTGAATACTCATTTTCACGGTGCCAAAGGTTAGTCCGATAATTAGTCGAACCGTACCTATTTTTTCAGCTCTGTGGTAACATTCACTTACAAGGAACATCCCTCAGGTGACACCCTTCGATTTTGTTGAAATTTGGACTTGTTATAAAGCACCGAAAAGTAAGCGATACGTATTTTTTTTTATTGGCGGAAAAACGGTTTTAAGGGGTGAAACGAACCCTCGAAAATAGGGGTGTTTTTCGTTTTTCGTCGATAACGTTATCGTTCTCATCTCCAATGTATAGTGCACAAAAAAATAAACATTGTTGCAATTTGAATTTTTTTTATATCTCGTACCGTTAAAACGTTATCGACGAAAAACGAAAACCATCCCCATTTTTGAGAATGCGTTTCAGCTCTTAAAACCGTTTTTCCGCCGATAAAAAAAAATACGTATCGCTTACTTTTCGGTGCTTTATAACATATCGAAATTTCAACAAAATCGAAGGGTGTCACCTGAGGGATGTTCCTTGTTAGTAGATATCAATAATGCACTGAAAAATGATCGGGAGCTTTCCATAAGCGTAATGTAATTAGCCCACGACGTATGTCGAGTTGCCGATTTCTTTTTCTCTAAAAAACGGTACTGTGGATCGTATTCAAACTGCACAGGATGATCAGCAAAGAGGTTATGAAGGTCCAGAAAAAAATTCAGCTCGGTGGTAACATGTTGACGTAACCCTATTACAATCTTAAGGGCATGTAGAAGGTCAACATAACCTCACAAATTTTCCAACCCAATTTTCTCATAGATGGTTAAATTTTTTAGGAAAAACAAAGCATTAGGCTCTGGAGCATTCCCTGACGCAAAGCTTGATGATTTCCTTTTGCCCTCAATATTATTCATCTCTGAAGAATCTCTGTTCGAAAATTTCAGCTATCTCTCTCGCACTCATATTTCACGTGGTACATCTTCTACTTCGCGTTAAGGGGTTACCCCCACTTGCGATTTTGAAAAAATCGATTTTTTTTTATTGCATTTTTTTGAAGAATAAGTATCCGAGAATATGTCCTGAAAATTTCAAGTCGATCCGAACAAAATTGACTGAGATATGAGCGTTGAAAGAGAAGAATCCGCGTTGAAAGAGAAACTTTAAACGCGTTTTTCTCAAAATGGCATTTCTGAAGTCGGTGACCAAGATTACTCGAACACTAATAAACCGATCTTCTTGAAATTTTGCAGGCTTATTTAATACATAAAAATGTAGTCTTTAATCGTTCGATTTTTTTTTTGAAAAAAATTGCCATTTTATAGCCAAAAAACGGCCGTTTTTTATCGTTAAAATCGAACCATTAACTTTGACTGTCCGCCATTTTGTGAAAAATGAATATTTTTTAAAATCCTTCGATTAAAGACTAGTTTATACTTATATTTGACTAAATCCATTCGTATTTTTTTTTTCAGATGATCCACTTCGCCGCAATGTTGGTCACCGCAAACCGTGTATATAAAAACATTATTTCATTGACGGCCATTTGCCACTAAACAATGTAATATTTTTCAATAAAAAAATTACTGAAAGTTCTTCAAGATGTGTTCTTTAAGATGGTATATTGATCGATTAAAAAAGTTTTGTAGTTTTCTTTAAAAAAATTCATGAAAAAGGCCGTTTTTGTGCGCTACAAGTGGGGGTAACGCCTTAATATGAGCGAAGACAATATGATGACTGGAAGACGAAACAAAATGAAAGCGACTAATTTGTTCGCGTGTTTTATCGATCGAGCATGTTGTGTGGGAAGTGTCTTTGTGGATAGCTCGTGGCAAACAGTGGGCTAATCATTATTCATGAGCCTCGATAGTATACAATTAATCGTTTATTGGAGGTTTTAGTTGCTGAGGCACAGTCGATGAGGGTGGCTTAGGCAAGACTCGCGAATTTCTCGCTTACACGACGTTTTTCAACCCCTATCTTCGTGGCCCTTTCTGTCTCTCTCTCTCTCTCTCTCTCTCTCTCTCTCTCTCTCTCTCTCTCTCTCTCTCTCTCCCTCTCTCTCTCTCTCCCTCTCTCTCGCTCCCTATAAGCTGGTTTTTCTCGAGTGTAGTTCCACGGAGCGTCCGAGCTGGCGACTGGAGTTGCCACAACGCCAGCAAGAACACAGTTTGCAGAAAAGCGGTATTCCAAACGACGAGAGATACGCGGCTTCATTGTAACGTCACGTACGGTGCAACGTCGACTGTGTTTCCGCAAGATGCACTTTGTTCTTTTTTTTCCGCTCCTGCTCATCCCAATCTGTTTTTTTTCACCTCTCATCCCTTTTTCCGTATCCACACCCCTAGTACCCACCCTCTCCTTCTCTTTGGTACCTCCGTTATCGCAATCCGTGCACTGTGTCTGGGTGTGTTTTTTTCCGCCTACGAAGCCTCGTGATGAGGAAACGTAAACGGGAAATTCCCCGTTACGATCATCGAATTTCCACGCCCCCGTTACGTCACGCAACGTGCGAGCTGCGCAGATTTGAGAAAAGGTACCTGAGTAAACGGCGAGAAAAACAGGTAAACTTCGGGAATTTTTATCTCAAAAACGAATGTTTCGATTGGACCGGGTTTTTTTTGTTGGAAAATATGTACATTGAGGTATGTTTAGGAATTTTTAAAAATAAATTCGTTGACTGGAAGCGATTCAAACGCGATTATCTCGAAACATAGTTTTCAAAGTCGGTGCCAGATGCATCTCGAAAACGGCTCGTCCGATTTTGTCCAAATTTGGATACAATATTCTTCGATAGTTTTTCTCGTTCGCCACGCAGGATTTTTTCGAAATTTTCGTTTTTGACGGAATTGCGACCGTTTTGATTTAACATTCGTTTTTCGTTCGGAATTTCCGACGATTTTGGATTGCATACACATTGCATGAAAAAGCAATGGTTCAATCATATGAAAAACCCCTACGTGGCGAACGAGAAAAACTATCGAGGAATATTGTATCCAAATTTGGACAAAATCGGACAAGCCGTTTTCGAGATACATCTGGTACCGATTTTGAAAACTATGTTTCGAGATAATCGCGTTTAAATCGCTTCCACTCAACGAATTTTTTTTTTTTAATTCCTAAACATACCTCAGTGTACATATTTTCCAATTTAAAAAACCCGGATCCAATCGAAACAGTAGTTTTTGAGATAAAAATTCCCGAAGTTTACCTGTTTTTCTCGCCGTTTACTCGGGTACCTCCCCTTAATCGCAGTGACGATTCGAGTAATCGGCGAATAGGTCGATTACGTGTACATATGAGAACGATGTTGGTTCTGTTATGTAATTATTTTATAGCAAATTAAACGATAGCTCCCGGGATGAATGCAAACTTTTTTTTTACTTCGCTTACTCGTCAGCGCAGCCTGTGCGACTTTTTTCATTGAGGCCTCTACCGTGGTTATGTATCGAAATGTAATTAACATTTTGAAAGAGAAGCATTTTCATCGGCCAGTTTATTGTTGGATATATTTACATTTAATTCGCAGTCAATCAAAGATTTCAGCTGAAATCAGTTTGAACGTTGAATCCCGGGCATTGAGCACTTTTTTGCTTTGTAAATTAAAATCCCATTCGAGTACAGCAGAATGAAGGTAATTGAAATCCGAATACGATACAGAAGAAGTTTTTTTGTGCATCCCGTCATCGAGGAAAAAATTATCAGAGATGCATTTTGAAGTGGATGAATGGAATTTAATTCCAGCGGAGTGTCTCCTATTCGGAATTTAAGGGGTCTTCTCACTTTAGACAGTGAAAAGGATATTTTCATGCATTTTTTTATAGGGTTATATTATAGATATTGATTGGGATTAGAAAAAAATTGGGAAATTTTGCGTTACGTAATTTGTGTACGCCCCCTAAACCGATCCTTATGAAATTTCAACCAGATATTCTTTAGAACTATAGGTATAGCGCATATTAAGGATTTAAAAAAAATTAAATTTATAACTCCATTATTTTCGATTTGATATTTACTTTTTCTTGCCAACAACGGTGAAAAAAACCCGTGTTTTCGTTTTTTCGAAAAATGTCCGCCATTTTGTTATTTTGATATGATGATATGCGCTTTAGCCATTAACATACTGAATCTAAAATCGTTTGATTTTTTCGTTTCGGATGATCCATCTCCGAGATTTCATCAATAGCGCAGAACTACAGTTTTTTTAGGACATTTTTTTAACTACCATTTTCGTCTATAAAAAGTAGCTTAAATAAATAAAAAAAAAAACGTTTGAATATATTTCGAAAGTGTATTTATTAAGTGTAACAACTTTTATATCAATATCTATAATATAAGCCCAAAAAAAAATTAATGAAAATAGCCTTCCTTTTTAGCGTTTAAAGTGAGCCCTTAAGGTAGTGCATGAAAAAATGGTGCGAGACAGAAAGTCTTGTAATTTAAATAATACTAATGTTGTCCAGGGTATCCTGCATACGCTTGTGAAATTTGAAATATATTGACCATCCCGTTATCGAGATATGTGCTCTCGAAATTGGCATTTCTAACGCGCGCCGCATAGGACAAGTCCCGGGGAACATCATATTTCTAGTGATGATGGAAAAATGACGAGACAGAAGCTCACAAAAAAAGTAGAATAATAGATGAATGTTTTACAGTTGTTATAAAAAAAATTATCACTTCTAACCATAAACTTTTCAATTTATGAGTGCCCAAAGTATGAAACACGTGATGACACGTGATTGGCCGAATAAGTTGATACAGACGTCTGGCAATGCTGCGAACGATACGCGTTCCATGGACTGCTTTTTAAAAACTTTAGTCTTTACAAATCGTCCTTTATTGAGCACTGTTTTTCCATTTTTCAAATCTTTGATTTGTACACTGCACGAGTTGCAGGAACTGCACTGTCAACAACGGGTCAACAACAATGAGTATGGTTAGGGTAAGGAATTGATTGTGCTCGCCAATGACGTTGTTATCATGCGAGCATGCGTATATACAAACTTTCTAAGTGTTGACATAGGTATGCCCTGGGCAAGCCCTGCTAGAACTTTGCTACCACAGACAAGAAGACCTCTCTAAAACTTATTGCCAATTAATTTACTATGTCACTTTTTATCTTTTAAATAGTAAGGTATCCTACATATGTAGTTTGGAAGTTGGTAAATTCATGAATTTTCCGAAATTAGTGCTCATTTAAAAATCCGAATGTATGGTTGCTTCTGAATGGAACTGCCTCGTATGTACTACGTTAATTATCTTCATGCTGCTGGATCCTAAATGAAATTTTGATTTTCAGAATGCTCAATTTTTGCTTGCGAACATTCCTCGTCACAAAAAGGGCTATTATTATACTTATTATTATTATACTTATATAATATAGAGACATATATCTATATATAGTATATAATGTGCTTCCCAATCCGGCTTCAACAGACCTGAAACGGTTCACTTTGAATTTGTGCTAAATGTAACGAAAAAAAAAGATTTTTAATTAAAAATAATTTTTTTTTCGTTAATTTCTGCACGAATTAAAGATAAACCGTTTCAGGCCTGTCGAAGCCGAATTGAAAATCACAAAATCATTAATAGCATTATTGGACATTAAAATGATAAAAATCGTCTAAAAAAATATGATGAATTCGAAAAAAAATAGAAGGAAAAATGGGCCCACGATGAGACTAGGCTTAAAAATCATAGAGTGGGTCACTCTATTTTAAAGAATTCTCTGAAAAAAATAAAAAGGGCAATCATCTTAAAAAAAATAATTTTCACGTTAGAAGCAATAAAAACGTTCACATTGATAATTGATAATTTTTTTTCATATTTTTTAACGAAAATATGCTTCAAAGTGAAAAAATATATTATCAGCGTTTAAACGTATGCAAAACTTCTGAAATATACATTTTTTGGCGAATTATAAGTCTTAAAAGAAAAGAGGTAACAATCTAAAAATTGGTGTGGATATTCCTTTCATGGGGTACAATTTTACAAAAAAAAAACATGAAAATAAAAAATGGTCAGGTTTACGGGCGAGGTGACATGGCGTGGAATGCCTCATACATATAACAATGATAGTAAAAATACCATATTTTTCTTGGTTGCAAAACCTCCGCGCAGGGCCCTTGAAAAACCCATGCCCATTTTATAATTATCACCCTGTATAAATATACATCACCCTGTCTATTTATACACGGTGTCCCTGTTATCTCTGCCACCCGAAATAACTCGGTAATTATTGACGTCACAAAAAAATGGACTGGTACATTTTATTTTCAACCACCTTATGCAGCACCTCAAGCCGCATAAAAGAACATTCGGGCCCAAAGTCGTTCAAGGTCATTTAAGGTCAGTATCGAACACCTATTAAAATGAAATTCAAGTCTAAATATCTCGGATCACTACCAAATATTTGGTAGTGATCCGCGATATTTACATTTGTATCATCGATACTGACCTTGAATGACATTGAACGACTTTGAACCTTCAATGTTTTTATGGGGCTTGAGGTGCTTCACAAGATGGTTGAAAAAAAAGTACCATTCCATTTAAAAAAGTGGAGGTGACCTTCACTGTGCGTCAGCGCCTCCACCGAAATAAAAAAATTGATCGCATTTAAGGAGGTACGGTGATTGGAGCGAGTTCAAGATAAAAGGCCGATTTTTTTTTATAGCATTGTCAAGACCTTCGTCCATGCGTATGCGGAGTTTCCACGAGATTTACCGTACACTTTCCGAGTTATTAATTGTTAAAGTTGGTGAATTAGTCACACGTAGACAACAAAATGTGCCTGTCCTCTCATATATCGATTTTTTCGTGCTACTTGGAGCCAAGAAACACAAAAAAAACTGATGGTTGCGTTCGTTGAATCTTTGTGATCGATAAGGCACCTTGAATTGGAAAGCTCACCGCAGAAATAAGCAATAAGTTTAGAAATAAAGTCGCAAAAACCGAAGTTTTCGGAGAGCGAGACTTCTCGTGACGTAACAGCAGCCATCTTGCTCGACGTGTGGCAACGCCGGATACCCGCGCAAATTCGATTCGTCTATCGGATATTTTCAACGCGAATTAAAAATATGACTGTGCGAAGCCGTACATTTTTAATGGATTATAAAGGGCCTTTCGTCGATATTTACTTGAAGTTCTTTTACGTACAGCAAAGGCATCTCAATTTTTCTGGCGACATATACCTATACAACGCATCTATATATAAATTCAGCATGGGAGAACCGTCATATAAAACAAACGTTCCTTTTTATACCTGCAAATATTGTGAAAATTGGGAAAGGGAAAAATAACATAACAATCAATGAAATATGTTTTGACTTTGGACAGATTGCACATTGGACATTGAGGTTAACTACAACGCGACGTTTTTTATTTGCAATCGCAATATTATCTTTTCATTTTCTAATTCTTGTCCGTCAGAATCTACATTTGTCTCTAAACTGGACTTCAGGTACAATCCCGTTACTCTTTTGATAAACTTCCACAGTATTTTCATTCTCCATGTTAACCGGCTGCAAAAAATAATAAGCCGGGCGTGTCGAACCGATGACAGCCACCGAAAATGCGACGATGCTAAACGTCAACGATATGGCGTACTACTGAAGTCGAGTAGTAGATTATTAAGGTTGTTTCCATATTATAAAAATAATAGGAAACTCGAAATTCAATACTTAAAAAATATTTCTCGAAAAATACGACATATACATATATCTAAAACGTGGCGGTATTTCGGCGTGAAGTAGGCTGTAAGTTTACTAGCATGGTCATCACCGTACCTCCTTAATGGCCGCCTTCACACCGTACAACTTTTGTCTGGAACATTTTTTTGTGACGTCGATAATTACCGAATTATTTCGGGTGGCAGAGAAAAGAGGGACACCCTGTATATGTATAATCCTGTGGGTGTATATATAAAAGTTCGTCGCATGTAGGTGAGGCTGAACATTTCACCCTTACTTGCTAAATCCATCCTTCCATCTTTCCAATAGGATGTAAATTCCTGTCGTACACGGTAAAATAGTATTCTCTCTTTTTTATACTATTACCGATCTCGTGTGTCAATATTCCTATTTCTCTCTCTCTCTCTCTCTCTCTCTCTCTCTCTCTCTCTCTCTCTCTCTCTCGCTCTCGCTGTCGTCCTCTCTTGTGCCAATCGCGAGAAAGCATTTGCAAACTTAGTTTTACGTATATCTGTGCAACACACGACGAGACTTGCAGATGCAATCAGCGGGTTGCGCCTTAAAGCGAGAGAGAAACGCGAATAAGTATGGATATAGGTTGCGTAGACTGAATATACGTGCCTGAGAAACTCCTCGCGAGGCCATATGCATTTCTTTTTTTCCTGGCGACATTTCCAGGTTTGCACAGCCGTGCACTCGCGCGCATATCTTGCGCTCGGGTTCTATCGACGTAAGTGCGAAAAATATTGAATGAAAGGGAGGAGAAAAATTGCTGGTAATATCGAAAAGGGAACGGACCGTAAGGGCACTTGTGTACTCGTTTGACGGCTTTAGAAACTGAAAGTTGGCGAGACTGTGTATCAGTTGCGTGAAAAATCCCGACCTCGTCAACTCAATATTGTCCTCGGAGAGAAATATTCGAAATCGACCTGTTTTTTGGGCCTCAAGCCCAATGCAGACCCCTCAAGGGACAACACCACTTTAGGATGGTGTTATCCCTTATGGTGCAGGCATCACAGATTAAAGGTAAATAAAAATTTATGTCGTATAGTACAGCCATCGCGGTTTAGAGGTGAAACGAAATTTTCAAAGGTTTAAGGACTTGTCAAACTTTAAAAGCGTTTTTCTTGAAATTACTTTTTTCATACTGGGCGGAAACGCTACTCTAAAACCGTTCGATGAATTGCTCTGAAATTTTTACTGTAGCTTTACAATCACATTATCTAAAGAAGTACACAGCCGTTTTTCGATTGAATCTAAACTTTTTGTTATAAACAAATTACTGCAAATTTTTTTCCGAAAAAATGATTTTTCAAAAAACGTGTGCCATTTTCGCAAAAAAAATGATTTAAAAAAAACACTATATACTTCTCTAGCCAATGATATATAGATTAAGAAAAAATCAATCTTTTTGTTCTAGCTCTTATGCTTTCGGAGTTCCACGTCCACCCGTGGAGGTATCGAAAAAAGGCGTTCTTGAAGACTGGCTTTGTCGGCGCCATTTTTTTTAAATCAAAAAAGCAAAATTTTTTTCTTACGTAATTCAATACGTGTTTAATAAACCCTGAAAAAAGAAACCCGATCCCTTTTTCAATATTCTAAAAAAAATATCCAATTTAGGCCTCTTTTGCTGACTAGAGTGGTGTCACGCCTTGACTTGGCTTGACTTCATCATTACAAAATCAATCAAAATGATCCGATTATCGGATAAAAAAAAATATATTAACGCTGTCACGGGTATTCCTTCACGAGAGATGCGACTGTACAGGCTCTCGAATCTCTTGGCAAATTCGTTCACGTGCGCTTCCGGACCAGCAATGAAGGAAGAGATCTTCACAATACTCCATAGTTGGTTCAGGAGATACCCAGAATTCCGTGGACGAAACGGACTCGGAATATCTAATGAAGCAATGGTAGGGTGCATATATGTGTGTGGTGAAATGCATGTGCCGAAAAAAAACTGTATATTTTATTCCATTCTCAGCTTATAAGAGAAAAGCATAGGTAGAAACCGCCAGTAGAGATTCTCGGGGGCGGAAAACTTCTGGGTGAATCGCGAAATCCGCTTCTTTCCACACTTCTTTACTTCCTGTTCTTTGCGCCCCTCCGAGCTTTTTCACAATTTCTTTTGGCAGTTGTTTCTCATTTGGTTTCGCTCTAAGGCTCTCGGTTCAAAGCTTGCGGTCACCTCGCGTTTTTGTATGCCTCTCAAAATAGGGAAAAACAGCTACAGACAGAAAGAGAGTAGTCGAAGGATAACTCAGCGGGTTACACCTAGTTCGTGACCGGACGAAGAGGATTTTTCGGAAATGTTTGTTTTAAATATAAAAGATTATGGTTTTTAAGTATCTCTTTTGAACGTCTCGATTTTTGGTAAAATAAACGTTTTATTTTAGTGGATAAAAATTAATTTAGTGGATAAACGCTCATCACTCCCTTAATTTTAAACGGATGGGCTCAAAATTTTCAGAGAATATTTTTAAAATCTTATATTTTGATAATCTGTCGAAAGCCGAAAACGATGTTCTCAAAAATTTTAAACGAAATATACATGAGAATAGAAATATGTAAAAAAAATATATCCGAAAATAAGAATATATGCAAGAAAAATGTATAATTTTATTTTATTCCTAAAAAGAACCACTGCAAAAGTCACCTGCTGTTGAATGACTGCATTCCCTTTACTTTTATTTCAATTGTCGACCTTCTTTTGTTCGCCCTTCTGAGCATTTACAATCTCATCCCTTATACTTTTTCCCCACTTATCATTGCACTATTCTCGCCCCCCCTCCCCCGCGAGTGTTGCCCACAGCCACGAGATTCTTGTCGTATTGTATCGCATTTGCACGAGGGCACATGGAAACTGTCGACAAGCTGTGCCAATACAGTAGCAGTGAAACTACTTCCACTCAATAATCGGCCCGAAGCTCAGTGCGTGGCCAAGCAGTCACCCATCCAAGTATTGGTCCCAGCCAACCCTTGATCACGAATCGAGATCGTCGAAGCCGCACAACGCCCACGCTCCCACCACTGTCACGTATACTTCATTTTCACGAAAACTTCCACACAAAGGGGCAAAAAATGGTTTAAGGGGTCCTCTCACTTTGGACGCGAAGAAACGGCTATTTTCTTGAATTTTTTTGACAGCTTTATATTATAGATATTGATATAAAAGTTGTGACACTTGATAAATACACTTTCGAAATACATTAAAAAAAAATTATTTATTCAACTCACTATTTATAGACAAAAATGGTGGTTTAAAAAATGTCCTAAAAATTGTAGGTCCGTGCTGTTGATGAAATCTGGGAGATGGATCATCCGAAACAGGAAAATCAAACGGTTTCAGGTTCAGTATGTTAATGGCTATAGCGCATATCATACGATTTTTTATATATGCAAAAATAACAGAATGGCGGATATTTTTCGAAAAAACCAAAAAAAAAACCGTGTTTTTTCACCGTTTTTGTCAAAATAAATAGTCGATATCGAAATTTAAAAAATCCCTGATATGCGATATAGAAATAGTTGTAAAGAATATGTGGTTAAAATTTCATAACGATCGGTTCAGTAGTTTCGAAGATTTTATCAACAAGCCGTCGAAAAACGTTGTTTCCAGAAAAAACGCGTTCAAAGTTTGTTTGGGTTACATGAATACATACATTTTTGAAATGTATTTCTAAAGTGTATTTATTAAGTGTAACAACTTTTATATGGATATCTATAATATGAACCCATCGAAAAATGTCATGAAAATAGCCTTTTTTAGCGTCTAAAGTGAGAAGACCCCTTAACCAGAAGTTATAAATTCCACGGGACGTAAGATTCGTTGAATTACAAACGCGAAAACGACCATATTAGCTCGACGTAATTTTCAGAAATTCTTTTTTAAGGGGTTACCCCCACTTGCGATTTTGAAAAAAATCGACTTTTTTATAGCATTTTTTTGAAGTATAAGTATCTGAGAATATGTCCTGAAAATTTTAAGTCGATCCGAACAAAATTGACTGAGATATGAGCGTTGAAAGAGAAGAATCCGCGTTGAAAGAGCGTTGAAAGAGAAACTTTAAACGTGTTTTTCTCAAAATGGCATTTCTGAAGGCGGTGACCAAGATTACTCGAACACTAATGAACCGATCTTCTTGAAATTTTGCAGGCTTATTTAATACATAAAAATGTAGTCTTTAATCGTTCGATTTTTTTTTCGAAAAAATGGCCGTTTTATAGCCAAAAACGGCCGTTTTTTTCGTTAAAATCGAACCATTAACTTTGACTGTCCGCCATGTTGTGAAAAATGAATATTTTTTAAAATCCTTCGATTAAAGACTAGTTTATACTTATATTTGACTAAATCCATCCGCATTTTTTTTTCAGATGATCCACTTCGCCGCAATGTTGGTCACCGCAAACCGTGTATATAAAAACATTATTTCATTGACGGCCATTTGCCACTAAACAATGTAATATTTTTCAATAAAAAAATTACTGAAAGTTCTTCAAGAAGTGTTCTTTAAGATGGTATATTGATCGATTAAAAAAGTTTTGTAGTTTTCTTGAAAAAAATTCATGAAAAAGGCCTTTTTTTGCGCTACAAGTGGGGGTAACGCCTTAAGTCTTTCCTGTCAAAGCAACCATTCTTTTGTCCCTCATAGCTGTGCGCGATTCCTGCACTCTCCTTTGCCTCTGTTCCCTTTGTGGCGCGTAGGTCAGAGCTGGGTACAGGGGCTGCGCCGGACCTCTTGGTTTTTCCGCCCTACAGCAAATCGAAATTGTGTCGCGTGAGAAAAAAAAGACAAGCTCAAAGACGAAACGAGAGAGGGAGAAAGAGAGAGAGGGAGGGGGGGGGGGGGGTAATTCGAGCTCACCTGTTTGTAAAAATGCGAAATCGATAAGCAAAAAGTCGCAGGCAATAGGGTCAAGTATGTTCACCCGGGCAAAAGTAATGCTTCATCGCTGGCGCAAAATTCAACGCAGACGTGACATTCGTTATCACGGAAACCTCATTAAAGAATTTTAATCGTCATTACACTGTTCTGATGATGTAAGCAAACTCGGAGTTTTCACTTTACTACACCATTAGTTGAAAATATTTTGTGAATCGTCATTACCAAAAATCGATTCGTGAATAATCGTCATCACAATTACTGACGTGATGTCGATGAAAAATTCCACTCGTTGCACAATTATCGATCATTTTTTGTGTGCCCTAGTATCTCTTTCTTTGGCTCATGGCCGTTCTATTTAAAATCTCAAGGATGTTGAGTATGTGGACAAGAGGCCGATGAGCACGGTCCTCGAAGTCCAATGTCTTCTAAATCATCTGTGTACATATTGGACATATATATATATATATATATATATATATATATACATATATATAACATATATATATATATATATACATGATTTGACCTATTGACCTATATATATATATATATATATATATATATATATATGTGATAATCATGCAACTGTCAATAGGTCAGATCATGTCCTACTATATACTGGAATTCGACTTTAGTAAATGTCCCACGGTTTTCAAGATAAAAAATATCTGCTTTGGTTTTTCGTATGAAAAAAGATTTCGACGAAGATCCTTTTCGACGAAAAAAGATCTTTTGCAGAATTTTCATACAAACCAATTCGAACATCTGACGTTGATAGCGTGCGGTGTAAAAAAATGTACTACACCTATAGTGCCAATTACTTCAAAAAGTTGCTTAGTTTTTGTTCATTTATATCATTTATAGAAATGGCACGCGAAAAGCCGAAAGCAAATAATTTTTTTCAAAAAATAACACAAAGCCCAAAATTCCGAAAACCGTGGAACTTTTACTAAACTGAAATTCCAGGATAGTAGGACTTGATCTGACCTATCGACAGTTAGAAGATTATCCATTCATAACAGGACACCTTGTCTATATACATATGTTCATCTTTCTATACATATATATATTAGGGTGGCAAAAAAGTGAGCTCAATTTTTTTCCTTTTTCTCACGATCCGATTATCTACTTTAAAGAAGAAAAAAAATTGTCGCGAAAGCTGCGAGCGGTCAAAAAATATTTAGGGGTCGCTCCAGCCTCTCCCGAAGATTCAAATTTTCATTTAAAAATTAATTTTTCTTTTTCGTTCACTTCTCACCCATGACTCTTACGCTTTATAATTTTTAAATTGACCTCGCGAAAGTCCTAGCCGATTAATGAATATTTAGCGGTCGCTCAAGAGCTTCCAAATTTCCAATTGTCGCCAATTTTTTTTTACTCTTCTCACTCATAAATTTGACGCTTTGTAACATTTTCAAAACAATTAAGCGTTATTCTTTACAAACCGATTTTTCAAATGTACCTAGTACTATTAACCCAAGAATTAAAATCTTTGTTCTCATGAAATGATTTTTTGAAGCTCTTGTCTGTAAACAAAATTATAGGTCCCCGTTTTATCGGGCTAGATGTGTGCGGTAAACCTAAAAAACCCGTCTTTAAAGAAAAAAAACATTAACTGTTTTGAAAATCTTACTTTCAATTTATGCGTGAGAAGAGACAAAAAAAATTCGCGACGATTGGAAATTTCGAAGCTCTTGAGCGACCACTAAATATTCATTGATCGGCTGGAGCTTCCGCGAGCTTAATTTTGAAATGATAAAGCGTAAAATTCATGGGTGAGAAGTGAACGAAAAGGAAAATCAATTTTCTTTATGAAATTTTGAATTTTCGGGAGGCTTGAGCGACCTCAAATATGTTTTGACCGCTCGCAGCTTTCGCGACAATTTTTTTTTCTTCAAAGTATATATATATATATATATATATATAAGGACGGTCCTCGAAGGCCAATGTCTTGCAAATTCTTTTTTTACATAAATATATACATATCTATGTGTGCGTGTACTGCAAAGCGTATGCTCGTACGTTTAATGAGGAGAACGTAGACGTAAATATAGTCGTGCATGTACAAGTTCGTTGTAACCCTCTTTGTCCACCACTATCTCGTTTAACTACCACTCAAGATAAGCCAGGTTTAACGTTTGGTACGTGCTAACGTTCCACTACGGTCCGGGTGAATGCCAAAAGTCGAGTTCGCTCAGTACATTGCATTACCTTGCGTTATACAGTACTCCACGTACAGACACCCGCATCCACATATATCAGGTTGTTGCGTATGAATCCGTCCATTTTTGAGCGAAAGAAGAGATACCGGTTCGGCAGCAAATCGACCAATTGGTTCATTCAAAATATTGGAGTATTTATTTCCTTAGCGCCAACGTATATACTTGGGATTTTTACGAATTGCCATTCCCAGTTGAACTCTTTCCTATCACTGCCAACTCGTACTTTGCTTATCTAACCTAACTTCCGTTGCGTCCGCAGCCGTCCTAACTGTTTGTGCCTCGTTGTAACAGTCGAAAACAGCTCATTGTTGGGATAAAAAAAAAGAATATCGTGACGATAAATTTCTACAAAAATTAGGCATTTGAAAAAGTATCAGTCGAAGAACACTCTGCAATTATTTTGTGTAAAAATATTTAATTATAATGGATTTATAGTCTATAGAAAAAAATCTTTGATCAAATACTATATTTTTGCATCTAGAAGAAGCCCTAAATAATTCAGAAAGATCGATGCAGTAGTTTGTAAGAAAAAATTTTGTTCACCGACTTTGACAACGTACTTTCGAGAAAAAAAGCATTTAAAGTTTCGAACGACGGTCCGAGCGTTCCGACGGGCGTCAACATAACAGCCTATTGATCTATCAATTTTTATTCGATCACCTTGAAATTTTCAGGTAACATTTATATGATATACTGTAAAAATAAATGGGTTTTGAAAAATGTGCCTTTCCGACTTTTGAAACTAAGCTTAACCCCTTAACTTGAAGTCGAACTGCAGCCGAGACCGACCGCCCGTCAGAATGGCCAGCCTTGGCCCATCAAGCACGCAGGACGAATTTGGGTAGGGTGTAGAGTACTGCATGTCGAGCAATCTTCGTCACGTGCATGCGCCCGGGCTCCTTTTATGTTTCAGTCAAATTACTCATGCCCGTTATATTTCGAGCTTTTTGCGGTTTTTCATGTAGGGAATTCATTAGGGGCGATATTTGTTTGAGGCGGCAATGTAAATTGCAAAGGGGTTAACGTTTCCTAGGTCGTCCAACCATCAGACACAACGAGACTGAAGAGATAGGATGGATTGATAGCCGGAGAGATTGAATACACGTATCCATCGAGCGAAGCCCTTCGTATAATGAGAGGTTCCTTAATCTTTCGGGAAAATCTTCCCCCGGGTGAAAGTCTGGTCTGTCACTCTTGTGGGTGTCTTGACCCTTACACGTGTATCAAGTGTGTGCCTGGCGAGGCGTCTGGTCAGGGGATTCGTACCTTTGCGGCTTACTTTTCCATTCTGACCTCACTTTTTCATTTCTGAGCTCACTTTTCCATTTCTAACCTCACTCTCCATTCTGACCTCACTTTTCCATTCCGAACTCACTTTCCCATTCTGACCTCATTTTTTCAATTTCTTACCTCACTTTTCTACTTCCGACCTCACTTTTCCATTCTGACCTCACTTTTTCATTTTGACCTAATTTTTCCACTCTGACCCCACTTTTCATTTTGACTTCATTTTTCCAATTTGACCTCGCTTTTCCATTTTGACCTCACTTTTCATTTTGACCTCACTTTTCCATTTTAACCTCACTTTTCCATTTTTGACCTCACTTTACTGTCTTCATTTGTTTATCGTTTTTGCAGTCCATGAAGTAAAGATAGCATCAAAAACGAAAATAATGACAAAAAATAGTATCATGCATGATAAAGTTTGCAAGGACGTGAGGGAACTGTTAAATACGATGGAAAATACGTTTGGTCGAGTAGACGAAAATTGTTTTTTAGTTTTACGACATGGACCCCAGCGTACAATGCATGAACTGACTTATCAAATGACCGAAACTCGACATGACGAAGTTGGCGTTGGTCCGTGGCTTTCTACATTTGCCAGGACTCTGCAAACAACGACAACGACGACGAGGGTGCGATAACAAGGAGGTATACGTACCAGTCCTTGGAGCAAGTAACAGCCCAGTTTGCGCTCAAGTTTTACGTTCAGCGATATATTTTTTTATTTACACGTATACGAGGTAGACTACACACAGACACATGGCGAAAGGATCTTTTGAACTCTTCATATCTACGTAATCGTGGCCATCAGCACATTTGGCTGCTTTGGGGACGGTCTTCGAAATCACGTGTCTTCAGTTAGCTTTCCCATACATATTCCCATACGTCTATATATATATATATATATATACGTAGACTAGAGACGCTTGTCGTGGCCTCTCACGAGCGAATAGGAGTACAAGAATAAAATGGCGTTGAATAAAGCTCCCCTACTATATCCCAAGAATGTATGTTCGGTGAGGGAGACATACTCTTCGGGAACGATGACCCGACGTTTTACTACAAGCTCGTCGTTTCCTTCTTTTTGTCCTCTTCGCCCCTATAACCTCTTCGCGTTTGCTACAACCATAAAAGCTGTGCACCCTTTTCTTCCCTTCAATTCTCCTCATACGGACACGTGATATTAAAGTTTTTTCTTTGATAAAAACAGACCCAGGTAACGGTCAAGCTTGCCCCTTTTCCAGCTTAAAAAAATGTTTGAAAAATTATAGTAACGGAAAAATTTGCTAACCTGTTACAATTATTATCTTAAACAACGATACCTGCAATTGCAATGATATATTATAGTGAATTCATGATATCGATAGCTCGTTTGACTGTATCGTCCCGAATTGAACTTCTGATGAATATTTAAAATTATTGCGTCGCTGTCTCCCGTTTTACGGAGCTTTGAGGTACCGTAAGGGGATTTTCGAACGGAAATTATGTTTGAGACGCCAAATTATAAGTGAATTTTACTCGAGCGGGAATATTTCCATAACGCTGATCTCCGGTACCGGCGAATGAGACGGGTGTTCCCACAAACGTAAATTGGGAGTAAAGAGAAAATGTTTGCGTTTGACGCGTGGGTGCGCTCGACGTCGTGATAGAAAGTTGTGACGCGACCGGAAATTCAAGAAATCTCCTTTACCTCATTGCAGCTTCCTTCCTGCATTCTTGCACTCATAAATCGATCCTTAAGATGTTTATATAAATAAATACATAGCAGTTGAATAAATGAATAAATAAATATACGAGTAAATTAATAAACTGATAAATTAATAAATTAATAAAATAATATAAAATAGATAAATAAATGAAAGAATGAATAAATAAACAATACTGTATACATATATACATATTTCTGGTTATTCCGTTCAAAATTGTTTCTACAGTGTACTACTATTTTTAATCATTTTAAAAATTTGTGTGCGAATTGAATTTTCCGTTGCAGGGCTATTAGAAGAAAAATGATCGCGACAATGTTGAAAATTCCTTTGACAAAAACCTGTATTTCGTGACTCGCTCATGGAAAATCAATTTTTTAAATAAAAATAAAAAATGAATACCTAATTGTGTTAATTTCCAAAAGATTTTTATTAGCAAACATTGAATATAAAATTTGATCATGACAGTCTCGTTAGAGTATAAATCCTGGATAATAAAAGCTCCCTAGTAGGTCAATTGCATTATAGAAGTACACGGGTATACTACGCGATTTTATGGTTTTTTACGTGGTCGTACATGAGTAGTATTTCGCATGACGAGATGAACGAGCGAAGCTCAAGCCAGTTGGAAAGAAGATGAGAAAAGAAGAGCGGCGTATGAAGAAAGCTCGGAGGCATATACGCGAGCGGAAACAGTACGCCTTTCTCGTGTTCTTAAATCATACCAGCGCGTAGACGATTCGACTTTATTCGTTGCTCGTTCCCCACCTTGTTTCCAAATTTGTTCGAAATTTGTTACCATATTTTCCAACGTCTACACACACACGGGGGTGCTTCCACGCGCGTTGGGAACTTTACTCGAAATTCACCACGTCCGGACCCATTTAAACTCTTATTTTTCTGACGAATACGCGAAAACTCACTCGTCGACGTCGTTGGGTACGCGAGATGCGGTCGGGCGTACGCGCTTTACCGACTTGATTCAAGTTATAGGACAAATACTGAGAAAGAGAGAGAGAGAGAGAGAGAGAGAGAGAGAGAGAGAGAGAGAGAGAGAGAGAGAGAGAGAGTCGTGATACGTGACAAATTTATTTATCCCTCGACTGGAGCTTTTCCATAGTCTACTTACTTCCAGCAAATCGTACGAGCGATGCGCAATCGAGTGAAAAATATTGTCAAAAGAAATCGAAGAATCCGATGAAAAGTACACAATACAAAAAGTAAACGTCTACGTTAAAGGCTCGCACCTAGATGAAATTTTTGAAAATATCAGATTCTTAGTTTTCGACGGATTTTCAAAACATCACATTTCGAAAAAATTCTCTGCAAATTTTTGCTCAAAATTACTTTTTCAGGATCGGTAACCGTGATACCTAAAAAACACTGCACCGATCAACTCCAAATTTTAAAAGCTTCTTTTACACATCAAAAAGATGTGTGAAAGGTGAGCGAAGGTACTTTTTTTTCGATGCATAATATTTTTTTTCAGCGAAAATATAAAGTTTTTTTCACCAAAAATCGATACTTTCACTTTGGACTGCGGCCGATTTTTCAATAATCAATATTTCATTAAATCCTTCGCCCAAGAACTGGATAATTATGTGCAAAAAGTAAATGCATTTAGTTTCTTTTATTTGGGATAATTTGGTTCCAAGCAGCAGTCGTCACCGCGAAGGACGTTTTTCAAACAGCGGTCGACACAAACCACTGTACTTGCCACATTTATAAATATAATTTAATACAAAAAAATGTAAAAGATACTTAAAACCATACTCTTCAATGTGAAAAAATAGAAATCCTGCATACGTTTTCCTAGAAAAAAATCACGAAAATTCCTCTTTTTTCCGGCTGCGAGCTTCGTTCTCCCCAGTTGAATATTTGTTTCAACGCTGCAGGACGTTCCCGTGGAGAAAAAAATATTATTTCCGTGACTGGCCATTTTATTGAAGAATTATCCGCTTCCCCATTTTACAGCAGTGACCCTTCATCAATCTCTTAAGGCGGGAGCCTGAATTAGAAGGTCCAATAAAGCGTTCTTCGGGAATTTTTTATAAGGGAAAAAAAACAAGTGAGCCCAGTAAACATTGAGGTATTTTTTCATGTATATTTGAAATATATAAAAGAAATTCAATATGAATCAATGCTGATTTATCAGCCTGTTCCATGTGCGGCTTGCCACTGCAGTCCCTAATCGGCGGAAAAGATGCAGCTCGTAATTCTTGGCTGAACCAAACAAACCAAAAAAATTTTCAATTGTCATATATTTTTCTTCCGGGTGAATTAAGAAAAAACTGAAAAAAATCGCGAAATTATAACTTTTCTCATGTTTGGAAAAAATGTGTTAAAAAAACACTTTAACGTGCTATAAAAATGATTTAAAAAGACTTTTTCACCGACTTTTTAAATTCACTTTAAAAATATTTTCATACTGAAGCAAATAAACTTTGGTTTGATTCAATAGGTCGTTTAGTTTTTTTTTCTTTTACGCCCGCCAATTTGGAAAAATCGTAAAAATGAAAACGAGAAAACGCCCTTCAAAGTTTTCAATAAAAGGAAATATCAATATCAAATATCAATCGTTCTCTGCTTTTGGTCTTGTATCTACGAAAATATTTACAATTGTCCTCTGTAACCTTGTAGAATGTGTTCTTGGATAGTTTATCTATCGATTTAGGCAATAAAAAAGCGATTTTTCGGACCTTCTAATTAAAGCTCTCGCCTTAAGAGGGGAGATATCTTTAGGCGAGGCAAACATTTGCTAATTTTTATCATTTTTTTTAAAGTAAAGATTTTTTCACCCATTTTGAGACTTACAAGGAACATCCCTCAGGTGTCACCCTTCGATTTGGTTGAAATTTGGATATGTTATAAAGCACCAAAAAGTAAACGATACGTTTTTTTTATCGGTGGAAAAACGGTTTTAAGGAGTGAAACCACCCTTAATATAGGGATGGTTCACCCCTTAATTTTTTTTGCAATGTCACTATAGTGGATTTTTCATTGCTTTGGATTAGAAGAATTTTCTTTTTTGTTTCATTAAAATCTGTGGAGTTCTTGTGTGTGAAACTGCTATATTACCCCTAGAGATGCCTTTTTTCGAGGGGTGGTTTCGTCCCTTAAAACCGTTTTTCCGACGATAAAAAAAAAATACGTATCGCTTACTTTTCGGTGCTTTATAACATATCCAAATTCCAACAAAATCGAAGGTTGTCACCTGAGGGATGTTCCTTGTTAGGGTGTGTGAAAAAATTGGAATGGTACGCTTTGGAACAAAGAGATTGAATTTTTCCAAAAAATGGCTACATTGTGCAGGAACAAACAATGTTTTTTTATCTTCAAAAATACTTAGGGTCATGTTTTAGACAATTAGGATAGAACGATTTATACCAAATTTCATCAAAATCGATCAATTAGTTTTTTAGCTATCCGTCGAGCCAGTTTTAAAAATGCGGTTTAGAGAACCGTGCCATACCTCCGCCATTTTTAAAAATTAATTTTGAAAAATCCCATGTAACAGTCAAAAGTAGTAATAACACATACCCTAAGTCTCAAAAATGGTGAATAAATCTTCCCTAAAAAAAAATCATGAAAATCAGCAATTTTTCTCTCTGTTTCATACAATTTTGTATCTCTCCCCTTCATGAACCGTCATCGCCTCGACGCAAATTCGTTTCATTTTTAACTTCCCTCGGCTCTGCGTCAGCAAAATTAATTTCCCCTACGGTGTCAATGTTCCATTACGCTTGCAGTTCCAATGTGGGTTTTTAAACTTGCACGTCTATATGGACTTCCGTGAAAAAGCGCATTTTCCACACACGACCAACGAGCCCGCGAGCTAAATCCGCAAAAAAAAAAACATCTGCCCTAGCGTACAATTTCAACGAAAAGGGATAGTTCATTTTTGTCGGATGGTGGTCGATTTTATTGAGCGCATGTGTACCGAAAATGCCGAAAGCTGGTCCAAATTACGACCACGCTTCCTTCGTACGTATGCAAAGCAGCGGGGGCCGTATGCCTAGATGATGGATTTTCACGACCCATTTTTCGTCACGGTAACAGAGCGGCAAACGGCGAATGCGACAGCAGAGTGAAACCGGCGGGTTGAATTTTCACAGGAGGCGGGGGGGGGGGGGGGGGCAAAGTAGTCGTCCCCAGCAACTACGCACACGCGTCTATACATGTATGTACCTCTTCGGATCTCATAGTCGAGGGTCCACTTTGAGTACACCTGCGAAAGACCAAGTGTCGTTGACATTTGAATTTGAGGCGTGTTTGTTGGGCTAAAGCTTTTACGTATGCATATTTGCGATGCATGTATACGTGCTCTGGAGCCGAATGGTAAATTGATCCAAGCCTCATAGCTTTACTTTTACAATGTACGTCGTTTTCCATATTTTTCATTGAAATATTCCCCTCGTGTTCAATGTTCATTGTACGTTTTTTTTTCGAACAATTCCCAGAAATAGGGTAATAGTACACTGATAGACAAATACTATTGATATTAACTAACCGCGTCTATGTGATTTTTTTTAAATTTGAATTAACTAGATTTTTCGTGAAATCGAATTTTTCCTTTTGCATTCCATCATTGGAATGATTTATTTTAAATATGTTCATTTATTCAAATCAAAATCTATTTAATATCGTCAAATAACTAAATATTTTATTTAATGCTAATAAATCTCGGAATGCTTTTTTCTATTTTTATTTTTTTCTGCTTTCAAGGACTCTTGTTCAACAAATTATTCACGATTTGTCTTTTCTTTAATTCATTTTGGAGGAATTTATTAAATTTCGATTTATTCTTGTTCTCACGTAATTTCCAAATTTGTTAGATTTTCTTTTGTGGGAGACAAAAAACGTGTCGTTTTATTTGAAAAAATTGAATTTGAAAAAGAGGCACAATGACAAATTCGTTAAATAATTCGCTAACGGACCGAACAAATTTACTCCGAATCGAAAGAAAGCTGAATGGTAAATTGAGCCAAGACTCACAGCTTTACGACTACAAAGTACGTCGTTTTTTAATATTTTTAATGGAAATATTCCCCTCATGTTCAATGTTCAGTGGACATTTTTTTCGCAGAATTCATAGGAATATGGTAAAAGTACACTGACAGAAAAATTCTATTGATATTAACCAATCGGGTCTATTTGATTTTTTAAAATTTGAATTAACTAGATTTTTCGTGAATTAAAATTTTTCCTATTGCATTCCATTATTGGAATTGTTTAATTTTAAATATGTTTATTTATTCAAATCAAAATCTATTTAATATCGTCAAATAACTAAATATTTTATTTAATCCTAAAACATTTCGAAATACTTTTTTTCTATTTTCATTTTGTTCGGCTTTCAAGGACTCTTGTGCACCAAGATATTCACGATTTGTCTTTTCTTTAATAAATTTTAGAGTAATTTCTCAAATTGCGCTTTATTTTTGTTCTCACATCATTTCCGACTTCGTTAACAATTTTTTTATGCCGGAGAGAAAAAACGTGGCGTTTTATTTGAAAACAATTGAATTTGGAAAAAACCAAAATGACAAATTCGTCACATAATTCGCCATCTGATTGAATAAATTTACTCGGAATAAAAAAAAACGTCGCATTGTGATGCTGATATTTGCATCGATCAGGGTTCGATGAGGAATTTCATCGATATTTCTAAATATGCCTGTGTGCTTAGGTTTTTTTTAAAAATAATTCGAATAACGTTAATTATCCTCTTACCTGTCCTATTGCCTCGGAGTCGGAATGAAGACCCGCGCTTGTGAATACCGCGACGTCGTCGACCGTGCCATTCTCACTGGTCGCCAAGCCCAGGAGGCACATCTGTAAATACACAAAAGTAAACGTAATTTAATACAAAAATGTGTAGATACGTATAATGAAAAGCTTCTCGGAAGCCAATCAAAAGTACTGCATTTTCCGTGTTTCGTATTTCCATGAATATTTTTTCTCTTCCGTTCGCTGGAAAATTAAAACTCCGTAATTGGATCTTCCTAGAAGATGTAATTCTCGGTAAGAGAACTGGAGATTCGAATTCTCTGATTTATGCTGGAAATGTATAGTGAAATCAATCATAAAAATCATAATGGGTAAATCGAGACAAAAATTTTAAGTTCAAAGTGGTTTTTTAAATCATTGCTTCAAAATCAAAGATTTTGTACAAATTCAAAAAATTCACTGAGTCGTGACAATTTTTTTTTCAGCGTAACATTGTCAAAAACTCAAAATCTATTCATCCGATCCACTGTACATTTGGACAGAGCATAGTTCATAACATTCTCCATCATGTGGCGCGATGATTTTTTCCATATGTTTATCCACTTGATGACAACAAATAGTTAAAGTTGTCATTTAGGTCGAAAATCGAACTTATTTTTCTGTAGCGTGCCATTATAGTAATTTTCAACGTTTCAAAAAAGTACCCTGTCAAACGAATGTTTGATTATTGTACTGAAAATACGTTTTTTAATTTTTCATTTTAGATGAACCTAGTCACCAGAACCACCTACACCGATTGGCCATGCGGCAACGGCGTTACTTTGTTTAAACAATAATAACGTCATTGTTTATCAATATTTTTCAACATTAAAAAACTCACACCCAGTAAGATTGAATGAATGTATTCATTGCGTGTAAGATCCCGGCTTGTCATTCCAATACGCTTGCCAGAAAAAAATATTGAAAATAGACGGGCTGTTTGGGCACCAAGATTTAAGAAAAGCTTTAAGGGGGGGAAATCCCTTTGGACGCCCGAAAATGAGTCATCTTTCGTGAATTTTTTTGAAGGTGATAAAGTAATCGCATCATTTAAAAGTTTTCAAATGATCTTATTACAACTTTCAAGTGTCGACATTTTTTTCTTTTCCAAACAAACAAAATGGCTGCATTATAAGGTATTTCACGGAATGTTCTTGAAATGAAACTTAACAATGTACAAAAGGTTTCAATAAATTCACTCTATCCATATAGATGAAAAAAATTCACAAAAAAATGTTTTTTTTTACGCTGAAACCCCTACCCTCCCCTTAAGGCCCGGTTCGAATTTCCAACACTCTTCTCCCTGTATTTTCGTATAACCATTTGTAGCCTAAATATACCGAACATATACAAGACGTAAAAAAAGTTCCTACGCAGTAAAGCAGTCGTGCAATGGCGTGAAGCGATTGCATGCTCGAATTCCTCGAGTTTGAGAAACGAAGTTCAATTTAATCGCGTACCATGGGCTCGTGCAGTTGCGGCTAATCCTTGACGGACAGCCCTTCATCATTGGTAACACGAGACAAGCCATCGCAATAGAATGTTGCTGGCACAATAACGAAAAATGAGTGACAGAGAGGAAGTTCCAAAGGCACAGAGAGCAGACAGCTATTTCATGGAGAACTTCCCGACCGAGAATCAATAGAAGTGAAAATATCGTATAGTTCTGTCTTTCTACTTCAATTTTCGCCCATATTGGCTTTGACGTTTCGCTGGGTTCGACTTCGTTTTTCCAAACGAGCCTCACGAACGACCGAAAACGCAAAACATATAAAAAGAATCATGTTCCGCAGTTGGAAAAAAGTGTGCGCATGAATAGCCGTAGGAAACGGAGGAACGACACGGTACATTTTTACATTCACTAGGAAAATGGTTTTTTTTTCCGAAGATAAAAAAAAATTGATTTGATTAAATGTAAATTTCGTCCAAATTAATTAATTGCAGGAACCTTTCGACGAGGCTGCTATTCACGAGCCCATCACTTCGTCGAACCCAATGATGAATTCGTTCGAAATTTCGTTGTTCGGCCCACTGCGTCAATAAACTCGTAGCGGGAAGATAAATAAATTACGAAAAAATTATAGACATCAAACTGGCGAAACGTTAATCTGCGATAAATTTTGGGTGAACGTTCCGCCCTGTAATCAGTTATTAACGAGTTACGCCCAGGTAGTATGGAAAAAAGACCCTTCCAAAAATCTCAGTCGATGCGATCTTTTGTCCACGTGCTTTTTTTTCCTCGCGCGTGCGCCACACACACACACACACACACACACACGCACGCACGCACGCACGCACGCACACACACACACACACACACACACACACACACACACACACACACACACACACACACACACACACGCACGCACGCACGCACGCACGCGCGCACACACACACACACACACACACACACACACACACACACACACCCGCACACACGCACGCACGCACGCACACACACACACACACACCCACGCAGTCGGGCTAGCGTTGCATCTTTTAATAGATATCGCAATATCAATTAGGCGCTTAAGGAAGGTCCGACGATCGAGAAAATCAAATTACAGAATTCGCGAGATCTTGAGGTCGCGACGGAGATTTTGGATTGAGATTTAAGCTATCGCGATGGTCTTGGGGGGCGTTTATAACGATCTGCCGACGTGGCCACGTCCTGGATTAATGTATAATCGATAAATACAACGTCGAGCTGAAGGAAAGTAGTGGCTGCGCTTGAAGAGCGGCTTCGCGATCTCTCGTGTTGAGGGAGGACACACCACTGTGACGAGCCGAAAAAAGTCGTTTTCCCGATTTTTTTTGGTCTACTAGATTATTTATTTGGAATTTGGAAAGAAGGTATATTATTAAGCATACATTGAACTTATTTCGTATAAATTGTCGTGAAAAAAAATAAAAAATTAACAGCGTTATTGAGGTATGTATGATGAAGCCGGTGTATAAAAATGTGGTCCAACGGCCGGATCGATAATTTGACAATGGTTGGGCTGGGAAATAAAAATAAGAAGTTTTATAATCTATGTAATGTAGTTCTCGAAAACGTCTCGCCGTTTTGCGGAATTTTTTTTTTTACAAAATGGCGTTAAAAAGTTTAATTTTGTCGAATTTTTAACTTATATTTGGGAGCTTAAAAAATACTGACTTAAAAAATTATGCCACGTACAACGATAGCTACGGAAATTGAGGAAATTTTGGTTTTAAAAAAATGAAAATCGGACAATTATGGCTAGAGTTATAATTCCGGCAGGGTCGAGGAAAATCGGTTTGAAAAAAACGCGATTAAAAGTTTGAGTAAGTTTGCGTAAATTGTTGCGCCACTTGATCTCATTAAATCGTCCGTAACTTGGCCATTTTTTCAATATTTTAACTTCATTTTTTTTCACGTATTCTTGAATCCGTATACTTTGAGAACATGCAAAAAGTCAATTTTTTCACCGGTCACAGTGGTTGACTTAGCAGCGTTGACCGATACTCGGATGGATAATGGTTCCGTCGGGCACTGACAGTCGAGCGGGAAGCAGTTTTACTGAGTTTCCCTGTGCCCTCTTGGGCAAAGGAATATAGAAAATTAAAATTAAATAAAAAAAATGTAAAATCGCCGCGTCGATAACTTTCAAAGGAGAAAATAAATATTTAAAAATTAAATTATGCAAAAGCGTTAAAAAAATACGCGACAGGAATTAAAAAAAAAATATATATATATATATTGGCCTCTTTTAGTATGAGGTGTTTATATCTTTCCCAATCTACCAATTTATTGAAAAAATTACTGAAAACTTCGTTCGAACGCCAAGTTGCGGACGTTGTAATGATTT
This sequence comes from Ophion ellenae, assembly GCA_963210295.1. Taxonomy (NCBI): domain Eukaryota; kingdom Metazoa; phylum Arthropoda; class Insecta; order Hymenoptera; family Ichneumonidae; genus Ophion; species Ophion ellenae. The sequence continues at coordinate 40,549,086 of OY723386.1, read as the reverse complement.
TTTTTTTAAATCAGGTGCTCTTCGTCCCCATGGAAACGACAGGGAATGGGGCAAAAGTTGATTCGGCATCAATGGCTGCTCGTGTTGGCGGTGTAAAGGGGTCCACGGTAAGAGGGTTGCAAATTTATATATGAGGTCGCTGAGGCTTGAGCAGAGCAAGTACGCCGAAAGCGTTATTCCACCCCCTGCCCAACTTTCTTCTATGAATTTTTCTCATCCTCCCTCCCTTTCGCCAAGTACCGGGCTTCCCCTCCGCCCTTCCGCCCCTAAACGAGGCTATGCATGGGCTTCGTTTCTACCCTATTCTTTTTCCAACGCGGAAACGTTTGGAAAACGGCCAATGGCGGGTAACGTTTTTTCCCCCGGTCCCCTCGTCGCGAAACGTTTCTCTTGAAAAGAGTCGAGAGAGGAGAATCGCATTTACCGCAAGCACAGAATTGAGGATCGCGAATTTGGGACGAATTTTGGGGAAAAAAGGGAACGAAAAAGAAACGCGCGCTCAATGAAAACACTCGGCAAAAAGGCGAGAGATGAAAGAAGCAAGTGGCGGAAAGGGAAATCGTAATGAACATTTTTCATTCTTTTTGGACAGTTGGTTTTAGCCTCGATACTTGAGGGGAAAAAAAATTAGCCGTGATGGATAAAAAAGCTTTTTCGTACCTTTAAATATTGATCAAATGAATTCTTTCTCTCTCTCTCTCTCACTCTCTCTCTCTCTCTCTCTCTCTCTCTCTCTCTCTCTCTCTCTCTCTCTCTCTCTCTCTCTCTCTCTCTCTCTCTCTCTCTCTCTCACTCATCTAATCGTTCAACACATTTTCAAAAGACTCCACGTGGAAAATCTTCGAAATTATCTGAAAAACGAATGTCCGAGTACCAATCAGCAGCTTCGAGGTAATTTTTACACGAAACGCTACTTTACACGAAGACGTGAAAACCAATAAAGAGGTTAAAGGCTATGGGTTTAAGAGGGGAGATACCTTTAGGCGAGGAAAAAATTTCCTGATTTTTTTTCAATGAAAGAGATCATGACCATTATTGAGACTCAGTATATTTTTTATTACTACTTTTGGCTGTTACATGGTATTTTTTATTTTTATAAATCTTTATAAATAGCAGAGGTATGGCACGGTCTTCTAAACTGCATTTCCAAAAGTGGCATAACGTATAGTTAAAAAACTAATCGACCGATTCTGATGAAATTCGGTACAAATCTTTCCAACCTTATTGTCCAAAACGTCATTCAAAATGGTTTGAAAATAAAAAAAAACAATTTTTTATTGCAAAATGTAGCTATTTTTTGGGAACATTCAATCTTTTTGTTTCAAAGCATACCATTTAATCGATTTTCAACTTTTCTCACTTTTTCTTGGTTCATATTCTGCGCCTGAGTGTTCATCTCATAAAAATCTTCGCTATTTTTTTTCAGATTAATCCCACCGACGCTACGTGTCACGCCGTCTGCCAACATCCGCCGCAACCTGTTTAGAACACCGTGCTCCGCCACTTTCAAAGATTAATTTTAAAAAGGACCGTGTAAGAGCCCAAAGTAGCCATAAAACGTACCCTATATCTAAAAAATGGTGAAGAAATCTTTCCTGTAAAAAAGATGAAAATCAACAATTTTTTTCTCGCCCCCTTTAACCCTTTATAACTCAACAACGTAACATTTTTTAAATGGTTGACTTTAAGGGTAGATTTTAATAAATAAACAAATACGTATCATTGAGTTTTTGAAAAATGTAATCAAGCGGCTAGTCACAAAGCAATTAAGGGAATGTGACAGACATGTTACATTTGTCGTACCATTCCTTTATGATGTATGGAATTTTTATGATGTATGGAATGCTTTGAAGCAGTTGTTTTTCTTCGATTTTTTATTTGATATTCTTTTTCGATTTTCGCAAACTTCACGTGCATTCGAATCTTGCAATCTCGCGATAAGTGAACTTCGAACAAACTTTGATCCAACTAACACCGTCTAGTTTGCACGAATTGCACTAAAAACCCCACATAACGGTTTGTGGCTGTCACGTGACATTGGTTTAAAATAGGATTGAATGTCAATATGGGATTCCGTGACAACTTTGATGGTTTGTTACAGAATTGTCAGACGCCCAGGTAGGGAATCAAAAGGCTGACGACGGAAACAAACTTGTGCGAGCCTTGTTTCACCGAGCCTGAGTGAGACAGACCTGGGCCAGGTTTCATTGCATCGTTTGGAGCAGCCTGGAACTAAGACTGGCTGCTTAGCCTAAACTCAGGGTTATTTCAAGCTTTATTCAGCCAGTGAATTTCAAGGCTAAAAAATCAAGGCTGGATGCAGGCTTGTTTCAGGTTGTGATAAAATAAAATATTTTTTTTCTGTACTTTTATGGCAAAAAAAAATTAGCAATAAATTTGTCGGGTGCGAAGGCACGAAAAACGAAAGCGAAGAAGGCAGCTCAGAACATTTAAACATATTCTCTTATCGATATTTATGAGGTACACAAAAAATTTTTCTTTCTCGTCACACACAGATTTCGTATATACTCACTCTCTGGAGTTTGCGTACACTCTGTGTATTACGTGTCCCATAAACAATAAATAAAATAAAGTATTGTGTTTAAAATATTTTTTATATATATTTTATAACAAATAATATAATGAATAATAAATATATATAATAAATTAAATGAATTCTTTACAAATTTATTAAATTTACCCCAATGTAGAATATAGAAAAGTAAAAACAGGCCTCATATAGCCTCGAGAAGAGTTTGGGATAAGCCTGGTCATAAATGCTCGTGAAGACTTCATTAAGGCTCGTTTTGAACCTTGTTGTTTCGTCGTTTCAGGCTTAGTACAGGCTTTTCTACCAGCCTTTGGTCAAGCCTGTGTGCAAGAGCCTGAAACCGCGTTATCATTGAGAGGTTCAGCGAGGCCTGTAATCAGGCTGGTGCTCAGCCTGAATTAAAAAATGTGAGCCTTGTTTCAGAGCTTGGCGAGCCCTTTTTTCATCGTCAATTCCTACCTGGGCGGTGATATAAAGGGTTAAAAATCAAGAAAAAAAGAAATTCATTCATTCGTAATCGATATATTGATTTGAAACAAGCAAAAAACATGATAATTGCCATAACAAACATTGAGATCGTTTTCTCGTGTTTTGGACAAGTCTATTCTTCTTTCCTCCGTTAACAGCACGAATAAATTGAGGGAAAATTTGTATAATAGAAAAGGCAAATGTTCGACATTCGGGAACGAAACATTATATGGGGAAAGAGAGGGAAGATAAAGAAAACAGAAGAAAATTTGGATATTGTATTTGCTTATACGTATAGAGTCTCCATTCTTTACCAAGAGATCCTAGAGAAAACTCTGGATACATAAATGAATAATAAGGTCATGAAGATGTATATATATATATAATGTTCCTGCAGAGATTCTCTCAGTAAAATAATTGCTCCGAGTCGTCGTTCAGCTGGAGATGAAGAAAGATATACCGCAGATATTCAAATTATTCCGGGACTCGTAAAAATACGTGCAAAAAAGACGAAACCGTGTTGTAGTACGGTTAGGAGCTTATTGCACCATTGACACTAATGACTACGAAGGAATAGTTCAATAACGCGATGAAAAATGCATTTGCAGATATTTTTAAATTCTCTTCGTCTTTCCAATCTTCCTCTGTATAGGCCTGCGAATGTTCACGATCCTATCCTTTTCACTTTCATCCCACAGTTGTCAGCGATTACCATTTCCAGCAGAAGCTTTGGGAGTGTTGCCCACAGCCACTTGTTTCTGATGCCCCACTTATGGAGTTTGCCCGAGGGCACATGGAAACTGGGGGAAATGCTGAATCCGAGAAAGTTTTACTGAGTTTCAGTTGAGTTGCCAGCGGAAACTCACAATTAGTCAAACTTGGCGAGATGGTACGTGGCTAAGCGATCACCCATCCAAGTATTGGCCCAGGCTAACGCTGCTAATAATAATGTAGTGACTGAAAAATGCCAAATTATAATAACTAGAAAATGAAAAATTATAATAACCGAAAAATAAAAAAAAGATTACTAAAAATATCACTTTTAATGGGTTACACCTAGCCCGTGGCCGGAAAAAATACGAATTTTCGTGATTTTTTTTTGGGTAAACGTGTGCTGGTTGTCAACGTTTTTTTGTACTTGAAAAAGTATGATTGGAGTATCTTTTACAATATTTGTATTGAAAAATATTTTTCGTCCTTCGCGGTAACCACTGCTTCTCGCAAACAAATCATCCGCAATAAAAAAAACGAACGCATTTACTTTTCCAGGAAGTTATCTAGTGCTTGCACGAAGCATTTAATAAAATATTGATTTTTCAAAACATGGCCGCACTCCAAAATGAGGGTTTCGATTTTCAGTGAAAAAATGCTTTATTTTCGGTGATAAAAGAAACTATAAATAAAAAAAAATCCTTCATCCAAGTACTGTTTTTTTTTAATATAAAAAGAACATTGTAAAATTCTAAGTTGATCGGTGATTTTTGAGATAAAATCTTCCAAGAATATTTAAAAAATTTAATATCTCGATAGTCCGTCGAAAACCAAAATATGATATTGAAAAAATGTCAACTAGCTGTAAGCCCCTAATATTACTATGTACCACTGTGCATAAAAATCGCCGCACCGAAAATTAAATTGTCGCGACTATTCAAGAGAAATAGTGGACGAGACTTGGAATTATTTTTTTACGGGAACCACTCTGTTTTCTTTGGCATGTTAATTTGTTGGTACAATAGACAGAGAGTGAGAGAGAGTCGGGTCAGGAAAAACAGCGTCCAGCCATCGGACGCTCTATGCAAATTGGGCTTTTTTCCGGACCGACAGCTTTGTAACGAGCACACGAATAATACAGGCTATGCGTACCAAAAGAAGGGTTGTTTAACACGTATTGAGCTCTCTGAATAAAATTGACAGATCATCGCTCTCGACCCGTTATTCCACGGAAATTTGTTTTTTTAATCGTCCCTTCAATTCGTTGCATATTTTTTGCAAAAATCGCTTTCAAAAGAAGTCGAAATTTTTTTCTTCAAACTATAAACTAACCGACTGTCAGAAAAATCGTCAAATTGAAAGTGGGTGTCCCAAAGGTTGCGATTCGGCCTAGAGTGCCGAATGGATGGGCCACGGTGTATACAGGAAGCCACGAGATAGCCGTAGACGAAGGGGTTGAAAAAGCAACCGCAGTATTTTCGACAATTTGGGAAAACGGCGGGCCACGGCGAGGCTCGAATTCGTGCGAGTCACGGACCACGAAGGGTTCAGACGAGAACTATGCAACAGGGACGAGGCGAATTTTTATCCTGGCGACCCCTGTACACGTGGAGCCGGCGAAGGCGCATAAAGAAATACGAGAAGTAGCATAAAAGAAGAAAAAAAACCAACGTAGCGGTTGCGGCGGTAAATTATTATTTTTTAATCTGTATATCCTCGCGGTCGTTACGCTCCTAAGTATAGTTTTATTTCCAACGTCGCGATGTATGATCCCCTCGTGCAAGCGGGACTTAAACTTCCCGAGAGGTCTTTTAATTCTCGTTAACAGCCCCGAGAGGCGTATTTGTTATTTATGGAAATGTCATCACCGCGATTTGTATGAATTTCAAAATTAATAATCCGAAATGTGAGAAAAGAATTTTTTTTTCCAGGGAAAGGAAAGGATGCTTTAATTATTTCTAATTTTCCTTCGTATGCCCTTTAGAGCTACAATTTGATCCCTTTTTGCTTTATCATACATGTGTCTCTCCTTAAGGAGCTGTACGAGTGTGACACTTAAAAAACGATTTTTCTTGCCTTTTTCGACAGTTTATACTTTCAAGAATATCATTATCATTTATATAATTTATATCTCTATCATTTTATGTTGCAAAAATCGATAGTTAAATCTTTGAACGCATTTTTTCTCAAAATGAGATTTTTCAAATTTGCTGACATTGTAACTCAAAGAGCAATTATCCGATTGACTTGAAATTTGACAATTTGGCATTGAAAAAGACGACCATTTTATAGGCAAGAAAACATACTTTTTTCATAATTACGCCATTTTGTTAGATTTTGATATTTTTCGAAAACCCTATGTCATTGTACAGGAAATACCTTCCAGCTTAACGACATTTTTTTCCTTTTTCGGTTTCAGCTACTTAATCGGCCGGAATCATGTCAGCAGTGGAGGAACTTTTTTTTTGGCGCCTCCGAAGGCAGCGCATAAGTCGCTTGGATCTCAATATTTTTCTATGAAAAAATTATATAAAATAGGTCAAATATAGCCAAATATATTCTTAATTTTCCGAAACATTTCATTGAGTACTTTTCCTCCAAAACATTCCTGAAATCACCCAAATTTTCAGCGTTCACGCTGGTATAGCCCCTTAATATGAGTTTCTTAACCCTTCGTAACTCACCAACGTAAAAATGATAAAATAGTTGGCGTTATGATAGGTTTCAATAAATAAATAAAAACACGTATTATTTAGTTTTTCTAAATAGTTTTCTTTTTTTTATTATTTAGAATTTAATCAGGGTGCTAGTTACAAGGAACAGCACTTAAGGTGGTACGAGCGCGCAATCTTGATTTCTATAGATGTTGTTCAAATTTTAACCACACATTGTTCATATCATTATGCATGTTTGAGTGAAATTTCGGAACAGTCGACTACTCAGATTGGGAGATATTGGGTTTTAAAATTGCGACTTTTAGCACTGGAGGGTCTGCATTGAAATTTAGACAGAATAATTTTCCGTAAAAAATATTTGTCCCCTATAATGAGAAGACATGGCAACACCGCATCGTTCTACGTATCCAATGACGTGAGTTTGCGCGGCATATTAAAAGTAATACGGCAACACAAATTTTTATTTGGAAGTAATTTTTAATCGAACAAAGTTTTTAATTAGTTATGAATGAACCAACACATTTATTTGTTAATGAAGATATCATAAACAATATAAAATATTAATATTGATAATGCAATTATTTTTTTATGACAACATTTTTAACTTTAGGAACACGATAATAATTTCTTTTCTCGAAATATTGAACAATATTGTTCTCCGGTGTTGCCATACGTCTTCTTATTATAGGGGACAAATATTTTTTACAGAAAATTATTCTGTCTAAATTTCAATGCAGACCCTGCAGTGTTCACAGTTGCCATTTTAAAACCCATTATCTCCCAATGTAAATAGTCGACTGTTCTGAAATTTCACTCAAATATGCATAATGATATGAACAATGTCTGATTAAAGTTTGAACAGAATCTATAGAAAACAAAATTGCGCGCTCGTACTACCTCAAGTGTCCGCCTTCGATTTCGTTGAAACTCATAATGTGCCATAAACTATTGAAAACTATAAGACACGGAATTTTTTGAATCGGTGAAAAAACGGGTTCAAGGGGCGAAACCACCCCTCAAAGGAAGGCGTGTTGTTCTTTTCTTTTCTTAATACTTCTATAGTAGATTTTTCATCGTTTTAGATTAGAAGAATTTCACCTTGTGGGTGAAACTGCAAAATCACCCCTCGATACGCGTTTCTTTGAGGGGTGGCTCCTTAAAACCGCTTATCTGTCAATTAAAAATACGTGTCTAATAGGTTTCAATGCTTCATCACATATATGAGTTTCAACTAAATCGAAGGCGGACACTCAAGTGATGTTCATTGTTAGATGGTTTGTTACAGAACTGTGGCACGGTGATGTAAAGGGTTAAAGTGCCCACGGCCACGTGTTTCCAAAAACAGGGACACTATGAAAAACCTGTGCCGGATACGGGCAGCTTTTGCTGAGCAGAGATCGGCAAAAAGTAATCAAATGAACAACTAAGAATTACAATCACTACTGTAATGGATAATTTGATTACTGAAGTAACTAGTTACCCCATTTATTACCATGTAATTTAAGGCGTTACCCCCACTTGTAGCGCAAAAAGGCCTTTTTCATGAATTTTTTAAAAGAAAACTACAAAACTTTTTTAATTGATCAATATAGCATCTTAAAGAACACATCTTGAATAACTTTCAGTAATTTTTTTATTGAAAAATATTACATTGTTTATTGGCAAATGGCCATCAATGAAATAATGTTTTTATATACACGGTTTGCGGTGACCAACATTGCGGCGAAGTGGATCATCTGAAAATAAATGCGGATGGATTTAGTCAAATATAAGTATAAACTAGTCTTCAATCGAAGGATTTTAAAAAATATTCATTTTTCACAAAATGGCGGACAGTCAAAGTTAATGGTTCGATTTTAACGAAAAAAACGGCCGTTTTTGACTATAAAACGGCCATTTTTTTCGAAAAAAAAATCGAACGATTAAAGACTACATTTTTATGTATTAAATAAGCCTGCAAAATTTCAAGAAGATCGGTTCATTAGTGTTCGAGTAATCTTGGTCACCGACTTCAGAAATGCCATTTTGAGAAAAACGCGTTTAAAGTTTCTCTTTCAACGCTCTTTCAACGCGGATTCTTCTCTTTCAACGCTCATATCTCAGTCAATTTTGTTCGGATCGACTTGAAATTTTCAGGACATATTCTCAGATACTTATACTTCAAAAAAATGCAATAAAAAAAATCGATTTTTTTCAAAATCGCAAGTGGGGGTAACCCCTTAATTGATAGCTAATCTGATACAAATCAATCGATGACATATTCATTCAAATAATGTAGTTGTGCGTGTTGAAGAAATCCGAGTTACAGTTCTGGCAATTCACGAGCGCGAGTGGACCTTGCGTGTAGTAATTCATGTAATTGCACGTTACAGTAGTGTGCGTTATCTGCATGTTTACCAGGCACAACATTTGTGCGTTTCTAAAGTTAAGGGGTCTTCTCACTTTAGACGCTAAAAAGGGCTATTTTCATGAAATTTTCGATAGGTTTATATTATCGATTTGATTTAAAAGTTGTTACACTTAATGAATATACTTTTGGAATACATACAAAAAATGTTTAAATGCATTTATGTAACCCAAACAAACTTTAAACGCGTTTTTCTCGGAACAACGTTTTTCGACCGCTACTTTTAAATTTACTATTTTTTTACCTACTTTGAAATTTACTATTTTTTTTGTTGCCAAAAACGGAGAAAAAAAACACTTTTTTTGTTTGTTTGTTTTTTTTCGAAAAATGACCGCCCTTTTGTTGTTTTTGCATATATCAAACAATCGTATGATATGCGATATAGCCATTAACATGTTTAATCTAAAACCATTCGATTTTTTTGTTTCGAATGATCCATCTCCGAGATTTCGTCAACAGCGTAGACCTACAATTATTTTAGGACCTTTAATAAATAAATTAGGACTTAAATAAATTAAAAAAAAATGTAAATGTATTTCAGAAGTGTATTTATTAAGTGTAACAATTTTTATATCATTATCTATAATATAAACCTATCAAAAAATCCTCGAAAATGGCCTTTTTTAGCGTCTAAAGTGAGAATACCCCTCAACACACCGAACTTGATCCAACTTTAGTGGTTAATGCCATAAATGCCACAAATAATAATAACGTAATTAGATTACAAAGTGTTTGAATAAATTTTAATCAGATTCCTTTGTAATTAACGCTCCGTAGTCACACTTCGATAGAATAACATAGAGCTCACACTGGGTAAAATTCACCCGGCCAAGTTCCAAATAGTTGCTGTCTGAAAGCTATCAGTGCGATCGGGATTGAAAAAAATACTAGAAAATACTTCGAACATTCTAGAACATGTGTGAAAAGTCGGTATGTCAACATTTAAATAAAAACATGTTTACAAAAAATCATGAATAGGTCAATTTGTCGAAAAATACCCCTTTTCACTAAAAAAATCATAACTTTTCGAATTTCCGATATTTTCAAGTAAAATTGGAAGAGAATACTCGTCAGAGATGGTACTTCTAGGGAGAAAATAGTAGCATAGTGGCACTTCAAACCCTCGCCTCTTGGAGGGCCGACCTCTGACTGAAACTAGGACCCATAGATATTTAGACTCACAGTTAGGTCCGGGTAAAATTTACCCACGGTCACCAAGAAGGGTTAAATACATTACAACAGAATGCATAATACGTACTGAGTAATCAAATTACAATGTGATGAAATGCAATTCATTGAGATTACTCTGTAATTAAATTACTTTGTAACCAGATTAATAATCAAATTAGAATGTTATTTAATTGTGCCCATCACTGTTGCTGAGCAGTCGGCGCTCAAGCCAGTGCACGATTAAGTGGTAGCCCATCCCAGTACTGACCCAATGACATATTTGATTCGATGAAGCAGCGCAATGTCAATAATTTTTATCGGCGTTTTTTGCCAGAGGAGAAAATAATTCGCGATCGTATCACACCCTTGTATTTTAGGTTGGACCACCCGGGAAGTTTCGTCAAGGTGGGACGCTGGGAAGAAGTGTCAGTTCACGACAAATCGACTAATCGTTTAGACGAATGAGCAAACCACATGCTGGGCATATTTTCTCGCCCCCCCCCCCTCTCTGCCGATCTCTCTCTCTCTGCCTTCCTCTTTTCCGGACCCTCCCATTTAGGATAGCTATATATCTTGGCCGAGGACGTTGGTAGTTTTTCCGATACACCGGTATTTTTGTCCCCAAAGACTGATCTATGCGGCCTTATGGGACCGACTTCCCTTTTCTTGCCACTCACACGAGACCTCGCGTAATCGAGCCGGAAGCTTTCGCGACTATTCTTCCTACAGCTTTGTCCCGAAATCTCATTTTCACGCATATATAGATTTTATTTCCTCGCATATATCTGGCGAAAAAAATAGTCACATCATTGGCCCCGTTTGGGAGGGTGGCTTCCCTCTTATATTTCCCCGGACAAGGGATGCCGTCCTACGAAATCCAATAAAGTTAATCATAATAACAATGAGTCGAGGAGAAAAGAATGGCTCGCGTGCCTCTCGATCCGGTTGTCGGATTCTTCGTCACGTAACAATCGTACCGATAAACAATTCGGCGACGATCTACCGCGAAAGGGAGTACGACAACTGAGAGAGACGAAGCGATAGATCTAGAGTGAGAGGCAGATAGATAAAAAGCATGAAATCAATTGCAGCATCAAACAAAAAAGTTTCTTGATTCTCGAATTTCATGGAAATCTTAAGGGGGTATACACCCTTAGGCGAGGAAAAAAATTGCTAATTTCCTTTAAAAGGAAAGATTCCTTCACCATTTTTTAGACTTAGGGTATATCTTATTACTACTTTTGGGTGTTACATGGTATTTAAAAAAATTGATCTTCAAAAATGACAGAGTTATGGCACGGTCTTCTAAACTTCATTTTCAAAACTGGTGTGACGTATAGCTAAGAAACTAATCAACCGATTCTGATGAAATTTGGTATAAATCTTTCTAACCTTATTGTCTAAAACATCATTCTAAATGATTTTGAAAATAAAAAATCTGTTTTTTTTCATAATGGGGTCTTTTTTTCGAAAAAATCCGTCTTTTCGTTTCAAAGCTCTCATTTAATCGATTTTCAACATTTCTCACTTTTTCTTGGTTTCTATTCTGCGTATAAGTGTTAATGAAAGAAAAAAATCTTCGTTTTTTTCTGATTAATCCCGCCGACTTTGCGTTTCGATTAATTCCATTTAGAAGACCGTACCATCGCTCCGCCATTTTTAAAGATTAATAAAAAGAAATGCCATGTCACAGCCAAAAGTAGTAATAAAACATCACCTAAGTTTCGAAAATGGTGAAGAAATCTTTCCTTTAACACTTCCTTGACACACTGGGTCATTTTGACCCGGACGAATTTGAAATAAAATGCTCACTTTCCTAAAACTGAAAATGGTCAATGAATTTTTACAACAATTCAATTTTATACTTCCCGAATTTGAATTACGCAGACATATTAAGAAATGTTTAAAGTGTATTCCAGATTTTTGCTCAATAAAAACTGACCGAAGGTTTGTTAAGGGCAGGTGGAAGATGTTCTATCCGGGCCAAATTGACCCAGTGTGTCAAGGAAGGGTTAAAAAAATCATGAAAATCGGAAGTTTTCTTTCTTGCCTAAAAACCTCTCCCCTTAATCAAAAGTATCTTGAATTAGGTTAAAAATAAATTTGCGAAAAAAACCTAGCGCATACGCTAAGATTTCCCCCAAAAAAGGAAAAAAATGTCTTCGTGCAATGAATTTCCCGAAGGGGAAAAATACCACGAGGATAAAGTTCTGGTCCGCAACGAGCGTGGACTCTCGAGATTTCGCAGTGGTCGTATACAGATCTGTATACGGAAGAAATATATGTATATACATATATCCAAAGGTATGTTATGGAGAAGGTAAAAGCGACGGAAGGAGAGCTCTCTCTGCACGGTCGATTATTTTATGAGAGCATAACTCTCGCCATTCTCCTCTTGCCACTCCTCCTCGTCGTTGTCTTTTTTGTCCATGTTCTTCCCTTGCTCCCGCCTCCTTCTCTCGCGCTTTCTCTCTTCCTCTTTCCATTCAAAAGTCCCATGGGATCCCGAATGGAAGATAAGGATCGTGTCGGCGACCGAGATGTGCGGACGTCAACTACGTTGCTTCGGGAAAGACATGCTGTTCAAGATTTTTCAGAGCTTCGGCTCAGTATTCCAAAATCAAGTCCATAGAAGCGGCGGGAGAGTGAGCGAGAGAGGGAGAAAGGGCCGGAGGGGGGCAAGGAAAATGTGGGGGAGAGAGAAGGGCTGTATACCTGGGCTATCGTACACCAGAGCTTTTTTCCTTGCCACTCATCAAAGGGAACGTACGGTCGGCAGAGAGAAAGGGGCAGGGGAGAAACAAAACGTTCAGCGAGACAAGAGCCCAGAAAGAGGACGAACTCTACACCAAGGGCGAAGAATAAAGGGAGACAGGAATACATGTGGCTTCCACATAGGGACCGCAACGCGTCGAGACTGTGGAGATAAACACGCTAGCGCCGGCTTGTTTGTCGCAACAGACTTGCCAGTCAAAAGCAGACACGGTGGAGAAGCTGTGCAAATGGATACCGTGTGGCAACTATGTATTACGCGCGTTCAAACACATCTACTCGAGAAAGAAAATAATGCATATGGTCTAGTTGGATTCTTCCTTTTGGCTTTTACCTGGCCGAGGTAGTTTTTGCCATGGAAAGACATCGTGGTACTCGAAGCGTCTCTTTGTACGTTATCAACGTGTCGATGATGCCAGAGGAGGATGGACATTTTACTAGGATTTACTGGAAATCATACCCAAGATGACCAGGTTTCTTGATTCTGGATTGTGGAATCAGCATCCTCCAATGTCTTGATCCTCACTCTTGGTAGACGACGACTGATTCCACATGCTGCCAAGTTTCTTCACTCTGGATCTTGGAAGCAGCGACATTCAATGTTTTGATCACCCCTTTTGGTAGACGACTGCAGATTCCACATGCTGCCAGGTTTCTTGAGTCAGGATCTTGGAATCAGCGAACTCGCATGTTTCGATTCTCCCTTTTGGTAAACGACACCACATTCCACATGCTGCCAGGTTACTTGATCCTAGATCTTGGAATCAGCATCCTCCAATGTTTTGATCCTTACTATTGGTAGACGGTGCCAGATTTCACATGTTGCCAGGTTTTTCGATTCCGGATCTTGGAACCAGCATCCTCCAATGTTTTGATTCTTTCTCTTGGTAGACAGTGCCAGATTCCACATGCTGCCAAGTTTCTTGATTCCGGATCTTGCAATCGCACCCCCCGATGTTTTCATCCTCACTCCTGTTGGACTCCCAGATTCCGAATACTGCTAGGTTTCTTGATTCTAGATCATGGACTCAGCATCCCTCGATGTTTTTATCCTGGCTCTTGTTGGACGGCGCCAGATTCCGAATACTACCAGGTTTCTTGATTCTGGATCTTGGAATCACATCCCCCGATGTTTTTATCCTCACTCCTGTTGGACAGCCAGATTCCAAATGCTGCTAGGTTTCTTGATTCTGGATCTTGGAATCAGCATCCCTCGATGTTTTGATCCTGACTCTTGGTAGACGACGCCAGATTCTTAAACTGCCAGGTTTCTTGATTCTGGACGTTCGAATAAGCACTTCTCAATCTTTTGATTCTCGTTCTTCCTAGACTGCGCTAGATGCAAAATACTACCAGGTTTCTTGATTTCCAATCTTGGAGTTGCCGTCTCGCAATGTTTGTGATCTTCGATGTCGCTAGACGTTGTTGCGAAACGGCACCATTGCTGGAAACACCGCATGGATACGCGTGTGCGAAAATACACGTAGGATGCGAAGCCTGGAGGCTTCTATACCCAGGACTACGGAGATAATGCTCATTGGAGTGCTCTGTGTACGGTGAATATGGGCGCGGTATAGGCTCTCGGTTGTGAAATCCGACGAAAATATGGGGCGACCTAGCAGCGTCTCCGGGACGCACGGATAAGCTGAAGTAACAAAAAAATTGCCGAGGGCTGATCCGTGATGGCTGCGCTCTTCTTCTTTCACCTCCGAACGGCGTGCTTTTTTCTTTCTTGTTTTTTCCCTCTTCGAGGGAGGAACGAAGACGTGCTCTCAACATCAGTTATATGGAGGATCGTGATGGCTTCTCTCGGCAACGGGGACAACGACGATAGGGGGAGGAGAGTGAAGGTGATGTCTCGGATAAATTCGAGACTCTTCGCTCATTCCTCCCCCCTTTGGCCCTCGGGGCCTTGGATATTTTGTAGCGAACACGCACCCTCGTAAAGGGTGGAAATAACCGGGCTCGAGGAGTTTCGCCACTGGAGGCGCTCTAGTCGCCTCAGGCTCGAGGGGTGGAAACTTGAAAAATTGCCGACGAATCACTCTCTGTCCCTATCTCGTTCTCTCGCTTTCTTTTTTTTTCAAGACCCTGGACTTTCTGAATTCGAATTCAAGGAGCCACAATGGCTTTATTTGTGGAAGCACAACTAATCATGACTTTCTTTGGGTGACTTTTCGCTTCAGAAATTCATGAGGGTCGATAACTTCTGATTTTTTATCACTCCGTTCCTCTAGCATTTGAAAATTAATCAAATGGTTATTGCATGATTAGTAAACCTAGCCCTAGAAAATTGATTAAGGGAGGAGATACCTTCAGGTCAGGAATTTTTTTTCTGATTTTCATGATTATTTTTTAAAAGGAAAGATTTCTTCACCATTTTTGAGACTGAGGGTATGTTTTGTTACTTTTTTTGGCTTCTACGTGGTACTATTTTTTAAATTAATCTTTAAAAAAGGGCGAAGGTATGGCACGGTTTTCTAAACTGAATTTTCAAAACTGGCGAGACGTATAGCTAAAAAGCTACTCAACCGATTCTGATGAAATATGGTAAAAACCTTTATAACTTTATTGTCTAAAACATGATTCTAATCGATTTTAAAAATTAAGAAAAAGTATTCTTGTACTGCACAATGTAACCATATTTTTTTCGGAAAATTCAATCTCTTTGTTTCAAAGCGTACCGATTTATCGATTTTCAATATTTCTCACCTTTTCTTGGTTCATATTCTGCGTATGAGTGTTAAGGGGTTACCCCCACTTGCGATTTTGAAAAAATCGATTTTTTTTATTGCATTTTTTTTTAAGTATAAGTATCTGAGAATATGTCCTGAAAATTTCAAGTCGATCCGAACAAAATTGACTGAGATATGAGCGTTGAAAGAGAAGAATCCGCGTTGAAAGAGCGTCGAAAGAGAAACTTTAAATGCGTTTTTCTCAAAATGGCATTTCTGAAGTCGGTGACCAAGATTACTCGAACACTAATGAACCGATCTTCTTGAAATTTTGCAGGCTTATTTAATACATAAAAATCTAGTCTTTAATCGTTCGATTTTTTTTGTCGAAAAAAATGGCCGTTTTATAGCCAAAAAACGGCCGTTTTTTTCGTTAAAATTGAACCATTAACTTTGACTGTCCGCCATTTTGTGAAAAATGAATATTTTTTAAAATCCTTCGATTAAAGACTAGTTTATACTTATATTCGACTAAATCCATCCGCATTTTTTTTTCAGATGATCCACTTCGCCGCAATGTTGGTCACCGCAAACCGTGTATATAAAAACATTATTTCATTGACGGCCATTTGCCACTAAACAATGTAATATTTTTCAATAAAAAAATTACTGAAAGTTCTTCAAGATGTGTTCTTTAAGATGGTATATTGATCGATTAAAAAAGTTTTGTAGTTTTCTTTAAAAAAATTCATGAAAAGGCCTTTTTTTGCGCTACAAGTGGGGGTAACGCCTTAATGAAAGAAAAATCTTCGTTGTTTTTCTTTCAGATCTATTTCGCCAACGCTACGTGTCACGCCGACTAACATCCGCTGCAACCCGTTTGGAAGACCGTAACAGTCAAAAGTAGTAATAAAATGTACCCTAAATCTAAAAAAATTACGAGAAAATATTTCCTTTAAAAAAAATCATGAAAATCTGCAATTTTCTTCCTCGCCGAAACGTATCTCCCTCTTAATCTTTTATCTCGTGATCATCAAATCAGTATGTACGAGCCAGATCAACGCCATAGCCGAAGAAAAAATCCTCCATGCAAGCAAAGTTTCAAGTCGGTGAATCGAATTTTCAAAAAAATATTAATCTTGGAGAGACGAGGTTTGGTTCTCCTCAGACGGCAAAGATCAAGACCTGAACGTGGACCAAAATGGGATTCGCGAATATATCAATTTAGCTATGATACGCGTCTTTTCCGAGACGTCTCCCAAGACGTCAAGGGAAAGCTGCACACAAATGGAAAGCATCATGTGCAACCCAACCCTGGCGTTAAGCATGAGACTCGTAATCCTCGGATTCCCCGAAGCCATAAATATTCATTCGAGAGGCCGCCAAGAAGGATCTCGAGGTGTTGGTGCAAGGGAAACGGAAGGAGGTAGAAAAAAAACGACGAAACGAAGAGAAGGAAAAAATAGCCGAGAATGCGCCAGTAGGCGTGAAAATCAAATTTGAGGCCTCTTCCCCCTCGTCGGTGGTCCCGCAGCGGCGTCTAGATCGAGAGCCGTAAATTCTCTGCGAGAGCTCCGCCGGCACTGCCGACCGTCTACTGCGGCTTTTTTCATGGCGGGGGTGCTTTTACAGCGCTGCATGACGCTCAAAAATAGAAAGTAAATAAAAAAAGTCAAATAAAACAACGCATTCAACTGTCCAATTAAATTACTAAACACCAACGGGGAGATTCAACCCCTCAAATTTATAACGCGCGCGCCCTGTCGAGTTCGCTTCAAGGTCCTGCCTATTCGTGAATAACGCTCGAAAAAAAACAGGCGCCGTCCAACCTGTCTTTTTTTATGAATCGGAAGGAGATACGAATCTGTAAAATGTAAACGATTCTAGCAGCAATGGAAAATCAAATGAATTGCTTTTTTGATATTGATCTTATATTTATCACATTGATGTAGGTCCTATCCTTTTTCAACGGAACTTCTGGTCACAGAAAACTCCTTTTTCTTCTATTTTTACAACTTGCCGTTATTGTTTGTAATTTTTAGATTTTTGTAGGCCGAAGCGTCTGAGTCTTCACGTTTCTATCTAAGTTCCATTTTTCCAACGAGCAAGCCAAAGTTGATGATATTAAATACCGTGGATTGGGGTTACTTCGGTCAATTTTCAAATGAAATTCAATATATTTCTTTGAATAATATCGCAAAAACAATTTTTTTTTTCAAGGAAACATCAACTTTTGTTAGTCATTTATCTTCCAAATTACAATTCAAAATATTTAAAAATAAATGAGAAAACAAGTAGTCGTGATCAAAGTTATACTTGGGGTTACTTTGATAACCGCCTTTTCCTTAAGGGGTTATATACATTCAAAACTTTCGAAAAATGGATTTTTTTTTAATTTTATTTTTGTAATGTACATATGGTTAAGTACACACACAGAAATTTCTTGTCAAGCCGGCGAATATTCTCGAACTTACACGCACATTTGTAATTACGTGTCAGAGCGTTTGAAAGTGCTTTTGAAACTTTAAACGCGGTTTTTCTCAAAACTGTGTGTTTTAAAGTCGGTGAGCAAGATTTCTCGGAAACGGCTGAACCGATCAGTCCCAAATTTTAACACAATCTTTTCAAGTATATTTTTTTGGTAATTAATCGAAGGTTTTTTCTCACCGATAAATATTTTCCATTTTATAAACAATTTAGGGCCTATATTTTTGTTAAAAATCAATTTTTTTTAGAAGCTGCCATTTTGTCAAAAATATTATCTTGCTTATTACTTCGATCAATTATAAGATAATCCATTATATTAACGAAATATTTTTGGTTTGTTCATTTCAGATTATCCAATCCAAAGATATTGTGCTCTGTGAAGATGTTTTGGGGTTACAGTGATCGAACAAATATTACACCTTTACTTTTCAAAAACAACTTTATTGATAAACAACTGGTATTTTATATTTATTTATGCTTTAACACATCCATGAACTTCAAAACATTTAAAAAACTAACAAAAACAAGTTGTAATACTTATGTCTAGCTAGGTATCTAAATAAAAAAACGAGATCACATTGGTTTCATTAGGAACAAGTTTCACTTAAACTAGGTCACTTACCAAATCACACTAATTGTAAGAAAAAAATATCAAATAGTAATTTGATATTTTTCGTCCTACAATTGACAACTAACGAGAAGATTAATATCAAATAACAATTTGATATTTTTTGTCTTACAATTAGTGTCATTTGGTACAGAATAGCAGAATCGTTTTGATAATTTTTTTAATAAGAAAAAAACTTTATTTTGTGAAAAATAAAAAATTTTAAATAAAATTTGAAATTTAAAAATTCTAAAATTAAAAATTTTTTAATGAAATTTGAAATTTTAAAATTTTAAAATCGTTTTGATAATTTTTAAAATTTTAGTTTTCAATTGTAGGTTAAGAAGTTCTCCTAATGTGTTCATTAGGAACATTTCTTAACCTACAATTGAATTCCAAAATTTAAAAAATTATCAAACCACGAAAATCCCTGAGAGTACTCCAAGACTAGCAATAAAGATGAGTGGGGTGAAATTGATCAATGTTACCCCGATCGAAGCGCTCAAAGGCACCCCAACGAAACAACCCTTGCCCATAAAATATGTTTTTGACGTTATGCCACACAACAAAGCATAATGTTGTAGTTTAACAAACATCTGACAAGGTGATTGTTACTAAAAACACGTCATTGCAACACCCAACTTGTTATTCTTGAAGTAATTCGAGCATAAAGAATAGTTTAAATATATTACTTGGGTTTTTTATGTTTTTACGGTAATTTAAACCCGTTCGTTCGTGCTGCGTCTGAATGATGACATAAAGAGATATTCAGGCTTGCCCACGGTAAAAAAAACTTTCGGTCGCGTTCAGGAACTTCGTAATTTGAATTTTAAAACGAAACAAGGTTTCCATCAAAGTAACCCCACGAATCAGAGTAACCCCAATCTACGATATTGAAAAAATGAAAAGTTTAAGAAAGTTGTAAAATGAAAAAAAAAATGACAAGAGCATTGGTCTAGCTAAACTGACGTCGAGCCGTATCAAATCATTTTCTCTCTCTCTCTCTCTCTCTCTCTCTCTCTCTCTCTCTCTTCATCGTGATTGCCCGTGCCTCTGGACTCATTGGTTGGACGACGAATTCGAGAACTCGCAAGGGGATTTCGCTGCTCGTAGCACGAGTAAGATGATCTCGGGGATAAGGGTTGGAAAGAAAAGGGTAAAAGAAGAAGAGACGATGAGCGGCGTATTGCTTCCAAATTGGTTTCTGATTCGTAGATAGGAGGTAGCCGAGAAAAAGAGAGAGAGAGAGAGAGCATCGAATTTCAGTTCAAAAGTATTCAGCAAGCTCTCGGTGCCCAAACGTTTTTCACGATACGATCAAATCATGGCTCTATCAGCCGTTTTGATTTCGTTCACATTTGCCTCCCCCGTCGGGATGCGGTTTTTCGATCATTGGCACCGACAAATGGGCCATGCAATAATTTCTCTCTGTTTCCGTAGAAGTAGTCATGTCGCAATATCGGCCCAAAATTAATTGAATCCTCGTATTACGTAATTATTTCACTCTCTGAGAATGCGAAATAATTATTTACACGAATGACGATGAATATTTCGATTAATGCAGAATAGGGTTGTGTTATTTAGTATTCAGCACTTGGTTGGGAAACATTATTACCGTCGACTATCAATGAGCTTACAAGACTTAAATATCTAGTTGTATAGGGAATTATTTCTTTTAGATTTAGTATAGAAAAGGGAAAATTAAAATAATTTATAGTTGTATGGTCTAGACACTTTTGTAGGTCTTGAAACGTTCCTGGACTGAAGAATTATACGTAATGAAAGTAGTAGACAATTATAAATAAATTGGATTGTAGCTACACCTTTTCGAGTTAGTTTTTGCACCAGTTAAATGTGGAGACCTCGAGACATGTCTAGACCTAAAGAGTCCCTACTTTTTTGACAGTCAATCATTTTTGTGAGGTCAAGACATTTTCCTAGGTCTACAAACACCTCTAGGCTCTACAATTAATAGGCTTACACCTAATTGACATGTTTGGAAACATCAATTTTTTTGCGATGAATTTTAAAATTCTAATATTTCAAAAATATTCTCCGAAAATTTCAAGTTGATCCGTTCAAAATTGAGGGAGTTATGGGCGTTTATAGGGAGATCCGCGAGCGGACGAACTTTAAACGCGTTTTTCTGAAAATGACTGCTTCAAAATCGGTGACCACGATATCTCAAAAAACACTGCACCGGTCAACTTCAAATTTTACAAACTTTTTTCACGTATCAAAAAGCAGTGCTTGAATGAAGGGTTTTTTTCGATGCTTAGTTTATTTTTATCAACGAAAATAGAGCGTTTTTTCTACTGCGAATCGATACACTGACTTTGGACTGCGGCCATAAAAAAAAATCAATATTTGATTAAATCCTGGGTCCAAGCACTTCGTCCAATTTCATGCAAAAACCAAATGCGTCGAATTTTTTATTCCCGAACAACCGTGGTTACCGCGAAGGACGTTTTTCAAGCAGAAAAAAAAACAAAAGTCGTACAAGCTTCTTAGAACCATACCCTCAGAGGTAAGAAACATTGAAAACTCGCACACGTTTTCCCATAAGAAATTCACGAAAATTTCTCCATTTTTCCAGCCACGCGCTGGGTCGAACCCGCTCAAAGTTACGCAGATCTGAACCAGTTGGAATAAAAATAAATAATTATTACCGTGAAATGGGGTTACTTTGAACAGGTTTTGGACGTTTTTTCTAGGTAACTTTTTTTAAACATCCTAAATTCCATCCTTTTTTACTCCAATAGAACAATGTGTCCTTTAACTATAAAAAAATATGTTTTTAAGTGTCAAAGTAACCCCGAGTGTGAGGTTACTTCGACAAGGCATAGAAAAGCAACTTATGTCACAGATTAAGGGTTACTTCGACATCATTTTGATTAAAAAAATATTATGCATTATACATGGAATTAAATGAAAAATAACGATTTTTTTACAATCAAATTGTCATCTTTATTAAGGAAACATTTTACATAGAGATATCAAGCACCTAGGGTACTATTAAAGGCACTTAATCAGTTTTATAATTATCATTGAGATCGAAATCAACTTGAGCAACATTACAATCAAATTGAGCCACATTGTAATAAACTTGAACAACGAATTTAAGCAACAATACAACAAAAGTTCAAAAAGAATTAGTCTAAACCATATTTCAGTGCTCTGTTAAAGTAGCCCCAAAAACTGTGAAAGTTACCCTTAATGTGAATTTAACCCCGTTTTACGGTATGAATGTAGAAAAGCGTCTAGATGATACAAATAAGAATAAAAACATAGTTACAATTTTACGCCACTTGAAATTTAACCGACTCATGATTCATGATTCTACTCCACCGTACAATATGTCCACGTACTGTTAGACCTTTGAAAAAAAGTTGCTGCTGCAATTTCGCCTTCGGCAAGCTTGCTTCCCGGAGGAAAAAGATCTGATAAAAATTCTTAAAGAAAACTTGACGCGAGTTCGTTTTCAGTGACACACCAGCACCGTCCCTTCTAAACAAACTTTAACATATCAGTGATAAGATTAATCCTTTATTACTTTCCTCCGATCAATGCGGCATTTTCGTCTGCCGCAACCCGTGTAGAAATTTTCTTAGGGTTAGCCTGATTATGATCAGGGCCCGATCGCGATTTAAAATGGGTAACACCTATTATGGACATCCTGATCTGGCCCCGATCAGGCCGGGGGTATTAGGCCCGAAATCAGGCAATACTAAAATGGCCCTACTAAGGCCGTTCCTGATAAGATCCTACTAAGGCTCTTATGGATATCTCAAAAACGATGAAAAAACACGGTTTTTTGTTTTTTCGAAAAATGTTGGCTATTTTGTTATTTTTGCGTATATAAAAAATCGTATGGTATGCGCTATAGCCATTTACATACTGAATCTAAATCAGTTTAATTTTTTTTGTTTCGGATGATCCATATCCCAGATTTCATCAACAGCGCAGACCTATAATTTTTTAACTACCATTTTCGTCTATAAAAGGTGACTTAAATAAAGAATTTTTTTTTCATGAAATCATGAAATCGAAAAATCATGAAAATAGCCTTTTTTAGCGTCTAAAGTGAGAAGACCCCTAAATATTTTTTTTGGCAGTGCAGGAAACCCGTTAGCGGCCTGACCAAGAAACCCGATAAGGGCCTGATCAGGCAACCTGACTAGGGCCTCATCAGGCAACCAGATCAGGCCCACATGTGACACGACGTTCCATTTTCTAGCATGGCGCTTTCAGGCTGCCTTATAAGTGCCCTACCAGGGCAGTCAGGCGACCTAAACGCGCCCTGAATCGGGCCCTATTAAAATTTCTACGCGGTACCGTAAAACGGGGCTACTTTGACATTCAGGGTAACTTTGACAGTTTTTGGGACTACTTTGACAGAGCGCCAAAATACGTTTTAAGGGGCCAGTCCACTTTGAAAATTTCGAAAAATCGAAAGCAAGCAAGCCTTGAAGGAATCGACAATGATGAGCAATCAGAAGGGATTTTGTATGGTGCAGGAATTGCCGATTGAGTTTAGGTAAGAGTTTTTCATAGTATAACTTTCAAACGCGTTTTTTCTCGAAACAACGTTTTCAAAATCTAGCTCCATCGTATCTCTAAAATTAATAAACCGATTCTCTTGAAATTTGAACCACATATTGTAAACATGATTCGCAACAAGATGACCCTCGATGATTTTATAATTTTGATTTTTACTCTTATGTTTTGCGAAGAACTGCGAAAAACGCGTTTTTTTACTTTTTTCGTTTTTCATCTGCCATTTTTTTATTTTTCGATGAAACTGTATATCCGAGGGTCATTTTGTAGCTGGTGTCATACTGAATCTAATGGACTTTGTTTTTTTTTTTTCAGACAAGCCGTTGCCGAGTTGTGATGGAGCTACCTAGCCCACCTATTTTTGAGGCGTTACGTTAAACTATAGTTTTTGTACTTAAAAATGAATAAAAATTAATAAAACATTTTTTTAATGTATTTCAAGACTTTATTTATCAAGCCCAAAAACTGTTATATTCATATCTTTTATAAAATCCTCAAAGAACAATCTCGAAAATAGTATTTTTTTCGTGGCTCCAAAGTGGACTGGCTCCTTAAATGTGTGCGCAGCGAGCCCGCCTGACCTTCTATGACGGGCGGCGGGTGCGGGGAACAAACTTGAACAACAATTTACTGTTCAAGTTTATTGTAATGTTGCTAAAGTTGATTTTGATCTCAATGACAATTATAAGACTCATTAACTGCCTATAATAGCACCCCAGGTATTTCATATTTTTATGTAAAATGTTTCCTTAAGGAATGGCATTACTGTAACTGCCCATTTTCGACCCTCTTCTTTGTATTTTTTTTTAAAGAAAGGAATAAAATACGTATTCAAAAGAGGTTTTAGGTTTCATAAGGTATTTATTAAAGTTTGTAAACAAAAATTTTGTTGTAAAAGTATACAAAATGGTGGCGCACGAGTCACTATAGCACTAGTGTTTTTCAGCCAACCCTCCCCGCGGCACGCAGTCGAAGTGTCGTAAATTTAGTCCTGGAACTAAGAGTGAAATATTTTCGTTGATTATATTATTTTTAGCAGTCAAGTATGAGGGGAATTAAAAAAATAATTAAAAGAAAAATACAGAAGAGTTTGAAAAAAAGTTCGTTTTTTCGACCATAATTTTCATCTCAAAAGTGATATATTTTTTACAATTTTCGATTAATCGAAAAAAGCGCTCGTACTTGACTGTTAAAGCAATCTAAGAAGCTACAGTTAAAATTTCAAGTCGATTGGACGAAAATTGTTTGAGTTCTGCCGCCTTAATAACGATGACAATTTGGTTATAAAAAAATCGTTGTTTTTCATTTAATTCCATGTATAATGCATAAAATATTACATTTTTTACCAAAATGATTCCAAAGTACTCTTAATCTTTGACATAAGTTGCATTTTAATGCCCTGTCAAAGAAGCCCCACACTCGGGGCTACCTTGACACTTTAAAAAATGTATACATCAAATTGTGAGGGGGTGGTGGACCTTGACTTTCTTGTATATTTAAGGCGGTCCTCTAGTTTCTCGGATCGGAAAAATCGATTTTTTTTTCATAAATCACATCTACATCATGTGTAGAAAATGTGTGCCAAAGGATTTTTCGATATTCGAAGTGGTTCACAAGTTACGGCCCTGGAACGGAGCAGGTATACGGAGCGCGCGCCGGGAGCGCGAACTTTCAAACGCGTTTTTCTCAAAACACCATTTTTCGAAACGGTGACCACGATATTTCAGAAACTACTGCACCGATCTTGTTCAAATTTATGCAGCATCTTTAATATGTTATAAGCCAGCGATTGAACTAGGATTATCATGATTGCTTCGATAGTTTTTTTTGTACGAGCGAAAAACTTACGAACAAATGAGTAAAAAATAGAATGTAATTTTCAAAAGTGTATAAAAAAGTCAATTTTTGTAATTTAGAATTCACTCTAGTTCAATCGCTAGTCTCAAATATGAAGATTAAAATGCCGTTTGGTTTTTTGATTTCAGATAAGCAGAACAGCCGCAATCTTGGTCACCGTCAAGCACCTCTTTTACTTGATGTGTTCCTGTCGGCCACTATAACCTTTATTTTATTATATATTTTGACTTCAAAAAATTTGTAAAGCTTATTTAAATGTTAATAAAGATTATGCAAAAACAATGAGATTGATTATTTCGATGCTTTGCCCGTAAAAAAAATTATTGAAAAAGCCGTAAAAAAACAGCCGAGAAACTAGAGGACCGCGTTAATAGCCAAAGGACACACTGTTCTATTGGAGCAAGAAAAGTTGGTATCTACACTGAAAAAAAAAAATCGTTTATCCATCGAAAATTCAATTGGTTTAACAAAATGTATCTTTAAATACGTTCAACACGTTTTGTCAATCTAACTGATAGTTTTAGTGGTGTGAACTGTAGCTTATTTAGCATGTCTGAGCAACTGTTAAAACAACAAAATTGCGAGACAACAAAATGCATTTTGCACATTCAACGATTTTTTTTTCTCAGTGTAGGATGTTAAAAAAAAGCTACTGACAAAAAACTTCGAAAAATCTGTTCAAGGCCCCGTTTTACGGTAATGACTCACTTCCCACAAGATCGCGCAGCCTCGTCGTGTGTGAGCCATTGCCGTGCACGTTGCATGGGGAGAATCGATGCATCGAAATCTCGTTGAGGCTCGTGCGGCTTACACGTATTCTCCCGTTTGTGGTGGGACGCCTCGTTTCGGCGTGAAAATGAAACGCGAGGCCGGGTAATCGAATCATAATTAGCTCATGTATTTCCGGCATCATCAGCGCGGAACGAGGCAATTGCAATTAACGTCGTGAGCTCCGTGAATACGTCTGTCTCTTGTGCTCGGCCAAAGGCTTTACACGATGCACATATTTATGCCCCGATGCACCAATATAAACCGCCGCCCCCCTCCCCCCCCCTATGCGTTTCCGGGTTTCGTGCGGTGGCACGTTTATATTCGGCGATCGAATCTAAGCGAATTTCGGTGTTGGTTAAATTGATTTTCGGACTGCACAACCACCGGCTCGACCTCACCCCGCTGTCGCAAACAAACCGAACACCGTATATGGCTTTTAGTGATGCGTGCCATGTACGTCTGTACGTACGCAAAGTGCAATCGAGATCGAATTAAAATGAGCGTGACTAGTTGGCGAAAAAAATCCTGTTAATCCGTTCTGGGGTTACACGAAAAAACACTAAAATTTTTTTTGCAAACTCCTGCTCGACAATTTTGAAACGAGGATATTTTTACGATATCAATTTCTCTGTGAATGAGGATTGGCTTCAAAGCTTTTGGACAAAGCCGTTAAGGCGGGAGCCTGAATTAGAAGGTCCGAAATATCGTTTTTTTTTTAATTGCTTAAATCGGTAGATAAACTACCCAAGAATGTATTTACAAAATTACAGAGGCCAATTGTAAATATTTTCGAAGATACAAGGCTAAAAGCAGAGAAGTGATTGATATTTCCTCATATTGAGAACTTTGAAGCGCGTTTTCTCCTTTGTGAATATATTCTTGGATAGTTTATCTATGAAATTAAGCATGAAAACAAAAACAATTTTTCGGACATTCTAATGGGCTCCCGCCTTGAGTAGTTTCTGCAGTCGTAGTAGTAGCTAAGATTCTGTTATCATCGGAAAAAGATCCTCCATAGTTTATTCGGTCACTGTTTTTTTGTGCTTTGAACATTTTTCATAAACAATCAAAGCGTAAAATTTGACACGAAAAAATGCTTTGTCTTTAAGATGTGATAACTTGTTTTTTTACCTACAAAAATTGGCTCAA
Organism: Ophion ellenae; assembly: GCA_963210295.1. NCBI lineage: Eukaryota > Metazoa > Arthropoda > Insecta > Hymenoptera > Ichneumonidae > Ophion > Ophion ellenae. Next base: position 40,522,229 of record OY723386.1, on the reverse strand, counting down.
CGGGTTACAACTGGAACATTGCTATACAATTCCTTTGGATTTTTACTTTACAAGTCTTTCAGAACATGACCTTACAAATCTTGGATATTTCAGATCCATCTACCTGGGGTTATTATGCAGAACATGGTAACGAGTACATTTGGCCAGAGGCCTGAAGAACGTACATGAATGACTCATTGTTGAATCACTTAACAAAAAAATATAGACAAACTACCAATGAATAACGGATGACATATATATTTTTCCGCATTTACCCTTAGAAACAATTCTCAAAAAATGCCCATTCCCTGTCCGTTTGCTGGTGTGCAAGTCATTAGGTGTATTCAAAGGTACTCCATTTTCCTAACAAGGTGAAATTCAACGATACGCCCTTTCACCCAGCACATACGCCTTCATCCAAAGAAGAAGCAGATAACAAAAAGTCTGTTCGAAGAAGCGTCAGAATCTGGTCAATTATAATTTTCCAACGACGCCAGTTAGGAGAGAGTGGGGTAAATACGGATGCTGAAATATTATTTTTATGGTCAAATTTACTTGAAACTTGCCATTAATGTTCTGTGACACAATTAATGAAACACGTATTTCGGCGTTTTTCCAAATTTAACACTTAAGGGGGTGAAAGTGGCTCGCAAAATTCGTACGGGAAATAATATTTTTATGGTCAAATTTACTTGAAACTTGGTATTAATGCTCTGTGACACAATTAATGAAATACGTATTTCGGCGTTTTTCAAAATTCAACCCCTAAGGGGGTGAAAGTGGCTCGCAAAATTTGTACGGGAAATAATATTTTTATGGTCAAATTTACTTGAAACTTGGTATTAATGCTCTGTGACACAATTAATGGAACACGTATTTCGGCGTTTTTTCAAAATTCAACCCCTAAGGGGGTGAAGGCTGGCAAAATTTGTACGAAAAAGAATATTTTTACGGTCAAATCTACTTGAAACTTGGTATTAATGCCCTGTGACACAATCAATGAAACACGTATTTCGGCGGTTTTCGAAATTCAACCCCTAAGGAGGTGAAAGTGGCTGGCAAAATTTGTACGGGAAAAAACATTTTTATAGTCAAATTTACTTGAAACTGGGTATTAATGCTCTGTGACACAATTAATGAAACACGTATTTCGACGTTTTTCAAAATTCATCCCCTAAACGAAAGAGGGTGCCAAAGTTTGTAATAAAAAAGTCGGGTAAAATTTACTTGAAACTTCGTATAAATTCTTCTAGACACAATTAATGAAATTTCAGCGTTTTTGGAAATTCAACCCTTAAGGGAAAAATGGAGTACCAGAGTTTGTATGGTGAAATAAATATCTGGTCAGATTTACTTGAAACTTAGTATTAATGCTCTTCAATACAATTGTACTTTTTTCTTAATGAAACATTTCAGCAGCACATTTCATTAAGGAGCATTCAGCACAAGTCTACGCGAGCGAAGCCGCGGGCGGAAAGCTAGTAATTAATCAAAAGTTACTGATTCATACAAATATTTTGACTTTTATCGAAAGATTTCTTTAAGCGTCCGCAATTATCCCATTCTGCCCTATGCGAATTTTCACTGTCGTTGGTTCGTTGCTATGTATGCGTGATACGAGCTTCCTCGTTATTGTTCCGAAACTTTCAACACAGAAGGGTGGCGAAGTTACGCGTTTGGCCTGAAAATGGCTCCTCGTGCGATCTCGTACGTGTGTACTCAGGATTGTCGAGGTTGTCGGGTTGGCGAATGGACGCGTGGTTGGCCAACGATTAGGAATCCTCTTTGCTCGTCGCCCATGGAGATGACGATGGTTCATCCAGTTTCCAAGAGACTCTCGGCGTCGTACGCGCCGTGGATTTGCCCCTCGGGGGCAAACTGCCCGGAACGGCAAAACGTCGGGAAACGCCACAAGCCCTGCCGCATATTCGGGGCTTATCCTCCGCTCTCTCGGACCGCGTAATATAAAATCCGGGATTACACATATGCAATATCGTCGAGCTATTGCGCTCGCGGCGTTTTCACCATTCGGTTACATTTCCATGCCACGGATATCCACCCATTGAAGAACTTTTTATCCACCCTCTATTCTTGCGGCGCGAATTCACATTGCGTTCCAAGTATTCTGTGCCCCGAACCTTTTTTTTCCCCTTTTTTGATTGAATTGCTCGACAAATGCTCCATGCCGATTTTTAATTTTTTGCGATCGTTCGCTATTGATGCGAGGGTTGACATGGCGGGATGGAGGGTACTTGTTCGAGTTCTTTTTGCAGTCGGATGTTTTTCATTGATCGAAATGCGTCGGTAGTTCTGTTATCCAGAAATAAAAACGTTTTTTCGCATTTTCTTAAGGGGTTATATACAGTTAAAATTTTCGAAAAATCGATTTTTTCATTATTTTTTTCGCAATGTACATATTTTTAAGTACACACACAGAAAATTTCTTGTCAATCCGGCGAATATTCTCGAAGTTACCCGCACATTTGTAAGGACGTGCCAGAGCGTTCGAAAGTGCTTTTGAAACTTTAAACGCGTTTTTCTCAAAACTGTGTGTTTTAAAGTCGTTGAGCAAGATTTCTCGGAAACGGCTGAACCGATCAGTCTCAAATTTTAACACAATCCTTTCAAGTATATTTTTTAGTAATAAATCGGATTTTCTCACCGATAAATATTTTCCATTTTACAAACAATTAAAGGCCTAAATTTTTGTCAAAAATCTTTTTTTTTAGAAGCCGCCATTTTGTCAAAAATTATTATTTTGCTTATTCCTCCGATAAATTACAAGATAATCCATTATATTAACGAAATATTTTTGGTTTTTTCATTTTAGATGATCCAGTCCAGAGATATCGTGCTCACCGCAAGACGCCTTTTTTTAGAGGTGCTCCCGGAGATCAGCTATAAAAATAAGCACCTTTCAAAATAATTATTTTTACAAATGAAAAATGTTAAAAATTACCATAATATGTATACAATTTTTTACGTTAATAGATTTAAAGGTCTTCTCAAGAGGAAATCTTGAAAATCGATCTTCTTGGCCCTCCTGACTGTATATAACCCCTTAAAGTAGGTATACATATTTAAAAATATGTGGAAAAATGTTTAAGTTAAAATATTGAAAATATTAATAGTCTTATAGTAGCTCGGTCCGATTAGTGAAAAAATGAGGAAGGGGTCATTTGAGCCAAAACAAGCTGGGGCTTTTGAGACTGGCTCATCAGATTTTCTCAAAAAATCAGCTGTTTAATCCTCACCCCAAGAATACCTATGAATCTTGCTACAAAAAATATTTCTTTTTTTCAGGATGCAAAAGTACAAGAGAAAAACTGAAGGACCTATAGTCTCTAAAGATCTAATAAAACGTGCCGCCAAAGAAGTCATCAACGGCAAAAGTATCCGAAAAGAGGCAAAAGATAACAAATTAGATAGAACTACGCATTCTTCTTCTTTTTGTTTCTCTTATGAACAAAATCATTATTATCCCATTGGCTCAATTAGCCCCGTGGGGTGTCTATTAAGCAACGTTTTTACTATAGTTTTTGATGGTGTTACATAGCCAAATAAACGACCTATCTATTTTTAAAGATATCATTACTTATCACTACATTAATTCGGTGCTATTAGTGCTTAGAATAAAATCATGATCAAGTGACCCCTCTCTGCTCTACTAAAACCTTCAATCGCGTTTTTCTTGAAACGACTTTTTTCGGTTTGGCCGGAATCATGGCTCTAGCTATTAAGTGTTTGATTTTTAATTTGAAAGAAAACAAAAATTTCCGTAATTCCAGTGGCTATCTTTGTACGTAGCCGTTTTTTTTAAATTGAGTATTTTTGTAGCCTACGAATATAAGTGGAAATTTCGCCAAAATTACACTTTTTTTTTAAACACCCGCCATATTGTGAATTTTTTTCCGAAAAAAGACTACGTTCCTCGAAAACCATATTTATATAGATTATAAAACTTTTTTTATTGTTATTTTTCAGACCAACCTTTATTAAGTTATCGATTCGGCCGTTGGACTACATTTTTTATACGGAGCCTCTATTATACTATTATATAATAACGTTGTTAATTTTTTATTTTTTTAAATAAAAATTACATCAAATAAGTTCAATGTATGCTTATGTTATTACCTTTCTTCCAAATCCCAAAATAATAATCTAGCAGACAAACAAAGATAGGAAAAGACGACCTTTTTTCGGCTTGTCACAGTGGTGTCCTCCGTTAATCTATTCGAACGTCCTTACTCGTAGGTGAGCTATGGAATAGCAATTACTTTCTCAGGTAAGATTTCTTCCTAATTTTCAGTGTCGAGAATAGATCCAGCTTCTGAACGAAAGACATGTACATCTTTTGACGATACGATATGATAGAACATTCATATGACCTGTAACTCGAGCTGACTGAATTGATTAATCATTCAGATCCCGTATGGCATACAACTATTTATAAATTTGGAAATAAAGAACATCGGTCCTTGGTACTGTCTCCGCTTTTTCTTTCTTCTCTCCCTCGCTCGTCCCCTCTGCCTCAAATAATCGATGAATGCCAATCCGCTTGCCGATTACGACCCGGAGTGCCTAGTCAATTTTTCCGCAGTTTCGATCCTCTAGTGCTGATAATGTAGGTTGAACGAAACCGATTGTCACAATGAGCGAGGAGGAATAGGTCAGTTGTGAAAGGTGGGGGCACGACGGAATTAGATTATATATATGTGAGTCGTCGATTGTGGCGAGAAAGGATATCGATTTAAGGGATCATCACAATGTAACGAGTCGAAAAAATAGCTGATTTTCGCGATTTTTATTTCGATCGTAAAAATACGCTGATCGGTCTGATTGTTTTGTCAAATCAAAACACTCATGAAGAACGGAAAATAAATTTTTAAGCGTTTACTTCATTTTTTATATTTTTTTATCGGTTGAAAAAGTGTTTGAAAAAAAGGAGTCGTCACGGTGTATACGGTTGTGGCTGTAATTATAATCAAACACAAAATTAGTAAAATGATTAATAATCAGTATAAGAGCCGCTATCTTGCTATAGAGGTTTCTTTAAATCAAAATAGACAAAATGGCGGTGGTTTAAAAAAATATCGAATTTAGCCTATTTTGTCCACAATTTTTCTTTAAAAAATATAAAGATTAGAAAAAAAGCTTCGATAGCAAGATAAAGAATGGCGTGAAGAATGTGGCGTTTAAATTTGAGACGGATAGCTTGAAAATTCTTCTTTTAAGAGTGTACACCGTTTTGAAAAACGACATTTTGAGAAAAACGCATTTAAAATTTCGAGTGCGAAATTTTCATATAAATTGTCTACTTACGTTTATATGAGTATATGAATAGCATGTTTATAACCGTCTATACTATCGGATGATGAAAATAAAAAATAATTTTTGAAAATTTTACACTGTGATGATCCCTTTTTTCTTTACGTTTTGGAATTATTTCCAAATAATACCAAATCGGCGGCTTGGAGATTTTTTGCTCAGTGGTCGGTGCGCAAGCCACTTGAACGATCACCCATCCAAGTACTGGCCAACCTTGACATAGAAGATCACCACACACCGGTTCTTGTTATTTATATTTTCAACCGAATAACAGACATTTGTCTACTTCCGTTGAAAAGTTCTCTTCGTCCGGTTTCCGTAGGATCAGATCCTACTATTCCCCTAGATTTGAAAGTCTTTGGTGAGGAAACCTTCGTAGTCTGTAGCGAGGCATTTTCGAGAGAACCATTCCGAGCAAGCGTTAACGAGATTTTCATGTTCCTTGCCTCACCTCCGGTGCGATCTTCAGCGATAAATCCAATTTCCCCGCGTGCTCCGAGGAAGGAAGTGTGAGGAATGTTTACCCCAGCCTGTATACATGTATCTGTTACCGCGAGCTTTTTTTCATCGGCAATCATGCTCACCTGCACACTTCGCTACAATTCCTCTCTTCAATTTCTCTTTTATCCGTACTCCCAGAATTTTTCTTTCCCCCTGTCCTTTTTTTTTAATCGCAAAGCCGCGGAAAATCCGTAAACACCTAAACATTGCCGATTTTTAAGCAATTTTTGCCCAAGACTAGTGAAATCATTCTAGCTTAACTGATGAGTCATCCCATCCCTCTGCATCGTTCCAAGCCGATATGTTCGTTATATCACAAATAGTTCTCAAATATTACGATACTAAATGATTTTCGTGCGTCCAAAACTGTATATCTTATCGGGAATTCGTGTCGCCTACCCGATAATAGGTTCCGATAAATCGTGCATTCGATCGAAGACACGGGGAGAGATTTTGCGAAAGGACATCGCAGAGGCATCTGGCATCCGGACGCGGTAAAGAAAAAAGGGAGAGGGCAAAAAAGGAAATGAAAATGCTTCGCCGAGATGGGAAAATAGGGGGGGGGGAGAGAGAGAGAGAGAGAGAGAGAGAGAGAGAGAGAGAGAGAGAGAGAGAGAGAGAGAGAGAGAGAGAGTTCGAATCGTACACAGACGTCTTTTCATATCGCCGTCCCATATTTTTATCGATTTCGTGTAAATCTAGACGGGCACACGACCCCCCGCGTATCGTACATTGCGAGATGCGATACAGGTAACCACGTGGCTAATATATGTATAGTGAAGAATGGAATTCATACACATACATATTTCCATGCAGCATTTTCTCGTAAAATGAGCGGGCTATCGCTCTTTGTATACTCTAGCAGTCTGTGCAATGTATACAGGGTGTTAAGAATGTAGATGCAGCGCCTTAAGGGGGTGGTAGGTCACCTCGTTAGGAACATATCTAACCTAGGTTACCTTACACCAAAGTCTAAGGACTACCTCCTTAAGGCGCTGCATCGACCTTCTCAACACCCTGTACACGTTGCACAGACTGCTAGAGTCTACATTTCGATTTATCATGGTAAGCATGATTTTTGGAAAATTTCCCAAAATTATGTACTAACTCGTTTACCTCTTACGTTAATGCTATGGTTTACAAATAGCATCAACATAAGAGGTATTTTTGTTTTTGGACAACTTTTCAATTATTCAACACATCGCATTTAGTTAGTTGTGTGGATACAGATTATTGTATTGGTGTTTGTCGATTGAATACACATTAAGCTAAGACGCAAATAAGTTTTTAGTTACCAATTATTGTCTGTTTCAACATTATGAACGAGTTAGTTACTAATTTTGGGAAATTTTCCAAAAATCATACTTACCGTGATAACTCGAAGTCCGTAGACTTTGGACTAAGGTAACCTAGGTTAGATATTCCTTCCTAGCGAGGTAACGTATCACCCCGTCAAGGCTTTGCATCGACCTTCCTAACACCCTGTATATACATGACGTATATATGTGGTACGATTTCCTGGCAGGTTGCATCACGACCCATGCTTTTCTTGCTTTCTTACTAGGCTATAACGTTCAGGGGAAGCGTTATGCCATCAAAACGTGAGAGAACCCTCCCCCGGATGTATTACTCCAACGAGAAACGACGATCGAGGGATCACGTCTTCTTTTATTCTTGTACGTCATTTTGGAAAGTGGTTCGGGTCGCGGTGATTTAACTCGCGCATATATACATATGCATACGTAGGCATGATATGATAGGGGTAGGTAGATATAGAGGGAGAGGGATGTGATGGGGTTGCTCGTCGTGATATTGGGATTCTATCCCGAGGAAAATTTTATTATCGAACGATACAGCGTACTGATATATATATATATATATATATATATATATATATATATATATATATATATATATGTGTGTGTGTGTGTGTGTGTGTGTGTGTGTGTGTGTGTGTGTGTGTGTGTGTGTGTGTGTGTGTGTGTGTGTGTGTGTGTGTGTGTGTGTGTGTGTGTGTGTGTGTGTGTGTGTGTGTGTGTGTGTGTGTGTGTGTGTGTGTGTGTGTGTGTGTGTGTGTGTGTGTGTGTGTGTGTGTGTGTGTGTGTGTGTGTGTGTGCGTGTGTGTGTGTGTGTGTGCGTGTGTGCTTATAAATACACGCTCACTTTCATAACTGTGACATTTGCAGTTTGAACGAAGCGATTTTCATTCAATTCCAATAATAAAGAGATTTACCCGGCGTTCTAAACAAGGTTCCAAATACCAGCGATTGAATCAATTTGCATTGCAAATTCATAGGAGATGACGCCCAGACTAATCAAAAGGCATAATATGACGGTGCATTAAAATGTCTGTGTATAAAAAAAAATATAGCCGAAGTGAACGGATGTATGGAAATATTAGAGATCGAGAGATCGGGTTGATACGATCGAAACAGTATATTTCGTGTAGGGATGTAACGAAACTTGTTTTAGCCGATACGATACCGATACAATTTACAAGAGAACTTGATATAATAAAAATTGTTCTTTTTGTACACTAACCAATGATCTAAACATCAAAAAGGTATTTAAGTAAGAAGATGAAAATGTGAAAAATTATTTACCCACCTTCCAGGAGCAAAAGGAGTGTCAAAATCAAACAGAAATATACTTATACTCTTTTATTAATTATTAATTTAAAGTCTAGTGCTTGAAATAATCTAAACTTGAAATTGTACTAATTAAACTTGACACTGAACTGAACTCTAAAAAAACAGGTTTCTAGAGGGTTTTAACGTAAGTAGCTTTTAGCTGTGACGTAGGTAGTCAATAATTAAACTTGACCTTGAGGAGGTTTTTGTTAAGAAAGCAGAGCTCATTAAGGTTATTTGCTGACAATCAGTTGCGCAAATCATTTCGAACAAGACCCGCAGTTTGAAATAAATCGCTCTGAAGCAACCGAGACCAATTGATAGGATAGATATCTTTCGCCAATCTTACCGCACGAAAGCGATCGCAACAAAGAGCGCGATATTCAAATCGGCGGGGCCGATATATCGGCAGAACCGATCGGTACCGTAACATCCCTTATTTAGATTTGAAAAATAGGCGGCAATTTGATCGCATCCGGTCGGTTGAAATCTAATAAGGCTTAAATGGCACTTTTCTGTCTGTTTAATATTTATTTATTTATGTTAAAAAAGTTTTTACAGCGTATTAAGAAAACATAACGGTAATATTTTGTTGATCCGAATGTTTCTTTTTTATTTTGTTTAATTTCTTTAGGTTTTCATTTTGAGCGATGAGGTACCGAGGTTTTATAACATTGAAGTCTGCATCGTTGAACTCCAACGAAAATTATTTGTCGTTAATTTCTCAAATTGATTTTGGCAGATTTAGGGGCCGGTTGACGTTCATGACGGTGAGAAATTCGATTTTTTAAACATAATACGCACCCTTAAAGTGTTTAGAACTCGTGGGTAAAAGGATATTTTTATATCTAAAGTATTTTAGGATTTGCAGCCTGTTGAGCGGAACCGTCCGCCGGCTGGAAACCAGATAGCCGAGGCGCTTGGAGCGTTTTTCTGGAAACCGCATTTTCCAGCACGCGGGGCGTTCTACAGCTTCAACGGATGAACCGATTCACATGAAACTCTGCACAATTGGAAGGAAATTCTCTTTGCAAGGCAATCGGAAGCAATTTTTGTGAAAAATTGATTTAGAATTTTTTTTTCGTCCGTTGAAGCAAAAAAACCGGGCTAAATAATAGGGTTTTTTTTTCAAACGGTTGCCATTTTGTTATCCAGGGCTTTTTCAGCAAACAAAAAACGATAACGCCCCTCAAATTTTATCCTAGTTTAATAATGCTTAACCCGCTTTCGTTTCAGATGAACTGGCAAGACTGTGGAGCGTCCTGCGCAGAATAGAACGGCCCGTGCGTGGCTTTATTTGACGGGAGCTGGAGCCGCCGTTTTATTTTCTTTTCTTATAAATAAAATTGGAATTTACTCTCCATTTGTAGGAGAATAAAAAAAGTTAAGACCCATTTCGAAAAGTATTTATTTCATATGAAAATTAAATTCCCGAATTTCATGCATTTTTCATGCCTCTCGACAGGAACCTGTCTTTAAGGTACGAAAATGACGCAATCATTTTTAGGTTTCTTACAATATTTAGCGATCTACAACCTAAATCTGCAAAATATGAATTGGGTAATAATGAAAGTGATTAATTGAAAAGACTTTTATTGCCTTCGAACGTTGCAAACTTCGCATACGGTTCCGAACCGTCCCCTCCCGCGGATCGAACTAAACTTTTGCACAAATCTTCCTCTTAATATTTCAACACAACCTATAAAGGGATTTTTGGCGACTCACAATCATTTTCGACATATCGCATTTTCAAGCTTTTTTTAAGTGTAAGGATACGACCCACCCCCTCCCCCCGCCCCGCCGATCGAGTTGAAAGTTTGCTCAAACCTTTCTTTTAATATTTTAAAATAACCCTTAAAGTGATTTTGGGCGACTCGTAATAGTTTTCGAGTTATTTAATTTTTAAGTTTTTTTTTTCAATGCGCGCCGACTATATCTATATCTGTTACGTCTCCGTTCACACCTATGTATATGTTATCACGCTCTCCGTTTTGTCCAAACAAATACAAATAAACCCAAACAAACCCAACCCGAAATTGAAACCCAAAAACCATTGCGCGTCCGCAAAAATCCCTTTAGGGGTTGTTTTTAAATATTAAAAAGAACGTTTGTTTGCAAAATTTTAGCTCGATCGGAGGGAGGAGGGGGGGTTTCGGTTTTCTTTTTTCAAAAATTCTCATGGTTTTTTTTATTGCTGTAGGGTGGAAAAGTCAAGTCCCCGTTTTAGGTGATTTTTTCATAATCGAAATGTCTCCGAGTGATGAGATTTGATCGTGATGAGATTTGTCCATTTTGGGATATTCAATCGTTTGGAGAGCATTACGTTGGAAATGAAATCTTTGTCGTGTCTAGCTGTGTTTCTCGCTTTTGCGAGAGTTTTACAAACGTACATATACAGACGCATGTACATACAGAGTATGTACATGGTGTGTGTGTGTGTGTGTGTGTGTGTGTGTGTGTGTGTGTGTGTGTGTGTGTGTGTGTGTGTGTGTGTGTGTGTGTGCGTGTGCGTGTGTGTGTAGGGGTCTATTGTGCTCTCAGTACCGTAACCCGAGACGATCTCGTGTATCACCGCCAGAGCGGAAAGGTGAATCCCCATGAAAGAAGGGAAAAAGGTGAAAGGGGTGGTTTCCGCGTGGCTTTTGTTTCCTCGTCTCTGTTCTGCGCTCGCGCCGGTTTGTTTTTTTTCACCCCTTTTTCCCGTACCATGTGCCCCTTGTGTTATATCTATGTATAATTTAAAGTACGGAACACATGCAAGTGCACGTCTATGGGGAACTCCATATAAATTTTGGAAATTTCTTGAGGTGCAAGTTTATGGGACTCTAATTTTCACGAGTCTTTCTCTTTGTGTATAGACTTCCTGGGTATAAAGAGCAAAGTGAAAAGCAAAGCTGCCAAATTTGATTTTGTCCTAGAAGTTGTGTTATTTGGAGACGTATTTTCGACGCTTCTGATAGACAATTGGTTCAGCTTAGAAGGAATATCTCCTATATTGCGTTTAGAGAATTAGTATACATGTGCAGAGGTTTTATGTGTATATGTATATGTATGTATGTATGTGTATATATATTTAGTGGGCCATGCTGTCACTTTGCAACCCCTTTGTGATGGCGCTACAAACGGGTCGGAACCCTTCAAAGGTCTGGTATAGCCAATGTCTTCGACCTCTCCGTCTAGATATAGTCGGTATGTGCATATGAGCAACGTTTACGTATATATGTATGTATATACGTAAATGGTACAAAATATTATTCGTTTAGACATACTCATAAAGATATACTAGAAAAAAATTAAGGGCCGTCCTCAGAATGTTTTTTCCGTATTCTTGATAATTTCTGTCGACTCTTTTCATTCAATTGTGCATTCATTCATTCATGTTCATAATGACGATCA
>OY723386.1:40412895-40505395 GCA_963210295.1 Ophion ellenae | reverse complement strand
TTTAAAAATGGCGGAGGTATGGCACGGTCTTTTAAACTGCATTTTCAAAACTGGCGTGACGTTTAGCTACAAAGCTAATCGACCGATTCTGATGAAATTTGGTATAAATCTTTCTAATCTTATGTCTAAAACATGACACTAAATGTTTTTGAAAATTAAAAAAAAAGTACTTTTTTAATGCGAAATGTAGCCATTCTTTTCGGAAAACCCAATCTTTTTGTTTCAAAGGCCACTGTCCGACAGATTTCCAACATTTATCGCTTTTTCTTGGTTCATATTCTGCGTATGAGTGTTAATGAAAGAAAAATCTTCGTTGGTCGGTCACGTCGTCCTACAACATCCACCGCAACCCGTTTAGGAGACCGTATCATACCTTCGCCATTAAGAAAAATAATAGCAAATAAAAATTCCATGTAACAGCCAAAAGTAGTAAAAAAACATACCCTAACAAGGAACACCACTTTGGTGTCCTCCTCCGATTTTGTTGAAACATTTTATGTGGAAGAGTATCAAAAACTGAGAGACCGTATTTTTTTTACCAGCGGAAAAACGTTTTTAAGGGGTGAAACGCATCCTCAAAAATGGGGATGTTTTTTTTCCGTCGATAACGTTTTAACGGTACGACATATTAAAAAAATTCAAATTGCAACAATGTTTGTTTTTTTGTGTACCATACATTGGAGATGAGAACGATAACGTTATTGACGAAAAACACCCCTATTTTCGAGGGTCCGTTTCACCCCTTAAAACCGTTTTTCCGCCGATAAAAAAAATACGTGTCTTAGTTTTCGATACCCTTTCACATAAAAAAGTTTCAACAAAATCGGAGGAGGACACCAAAGTGATGTTCCTTGCAAGTCTCAAAATGGTGAAAAAACCTTTTCGTTGAAAAAAAATAATGAAAATCAGCTTTTTTTCCCTCGCCTAACGCTATCTGCTCCCTCAATCCTCCGCAAGCTTTTCGCGCGAACGTATTTATTTTCCTCGCTCTCGAGGTACGAATTCGAATTTGATCGAGGGAAGGAAGAATTGGATCAGTCGTAACGCACAAATAAAATTTGACGAGTTCCCGAAGATTTTAACTTTTCGAAAAAAAAGGGTGTAAGGTCGTTTTCTTTTGCAGAAAGTGGCGAGGGTGAGTGTTGGTTGCAGGGGCGGAGGCTTTTTCGACGCCACCCTCTTTTTTGGCCCTCGGAAATTGCAAGAGACGAGGTACTCTTTCTCATTATCTTTTGGCCACCATGGAAGGAGGTGATGGGGCGGGGGTGGTTTGGTCGTTGTTTCGCGTAACCTCGTCGAGATAAGAGTGTGCGATCCTCGGCGCTCACCCTTACCGCGAGAGTGGATGATAGCAAAGTATAGAAGTAATAAAAATAAATTGAAAAAGTAAAAGAAATACCGTTACTTTTCGTATACTTTAGAAACGAAAAATTTGTTTTTTATTTTATTTTTTACAGCCTTGGCAAAAAAAAAATTAGCTGCATTGGGAGAGGAAAGAGAATGTTCCGACAAAGCTCGCGTATCCTGCAACCGACAGGACGAGAATTGGCAGAATAAAGGAAGAAAAAGAAGGGAGACTCGTGAGAGAAGGACGAAGCTGGAGGCCGCAGCGGTCCTTTCGGCTGGACCGACCAAACACCCACGAAACGCCAAGGGACGCGCGCGGGCGAGCGGGGAAGGACCTCTTCGAAAATATAAAAGGAAACTGCTGGGTCATGCTCCGGCGGGTAAAAATGCGCGCGCGCCCGTTCGTCTCAGCACGCCCATCCACTCGAGACTGATTTATTGCGGATTCTTTCATTAAGGGAAGCCTAATGTGCAGGTGGTCCCCTATGCGTGTTGCGTAAAAACGCCACTTTTGCGGCACGTTGTGTGACCACCGGCGAGTTGTCTCTTTATTGTTGTACATTTCAAACGTACGTATAAATCGGATCGAGTGGCATTCCTACACTCAGAAAAAAGATTTATTAAGGGAGACTTTGTCCTTGAAATCGGCGGGAGATGTTAGCGGCTCAACATGAGCAGCTAGAAGAAGAGGAGGGGTGCCTCTATGGACCAGGCATTGCCGATTAGCGGTAATTATAAACACATTTGTGTAAACACATTACAAAACTTTAAACGCGTTTTTCTCGAAAACACGTTTTTAAAAATGGCTGACATTCTCGTGACCGCTGTAATTAACATATCGACCTGAAATTTGGAGAGCATACTCAGAAAATATGTCTTCACGGAATGACGGATCGTTTTTTCGATAGATACATTTTTGCATTCATTATTTATCTTTTTATGCGAAAAAAAACGCGAAAATTCGATTTTTTTTAAATTGCCGCCATTTTCCGAAATTTGTACTAAACGAAAAACCCATCCGTCATTCCATGACCAAAGGGTCACAGATTGATAATATGCTTTGAATTTGTGTTTCAGATCAACGAAGAGGGGGCAGTGATGTCAGCCGTTTGCCTCCCGCGATTTGAGGACCTGTTTTCGCGGAGCTGCAACGGCCGCCATTTTGGTTTTTTTTTTCAAATTTTTTTTTTAACGTTGTGTTTAACACTCAAAAAGCTTTACTCGTTTCCTTTGAAAAAAATAAAATGTAAACACCTGAAATATGGCACTCCAAGGATAAAGTCTCCCTTAATAGCTAAGACAATTTTTTATTTAAGTTTATGTTAAAGATTTACTAAGAATTTTTCTTAACATCTAATAGGATTCTTCATAGTTCCCCAGCTGGTTTCTTTTCGAGGAATTGTGTCATTTCGTCCGTCATTATTTTCTCACTTGAACGTTTTTGCTCACTTTATATTCTGTCTTACACTTAAATAATTCCTCACTTTCGAGTTTCTCACTTCCGAAACGCAACACTGACACTTGTGCCAAAAGCATTGGCATAGGAAAAAGCACATGGTATGCGTATGCGTGAGCTACATCTGACGAGCGGCCTACTGTCGGGCCCGTCGCGTTGAAGGGCAAAGTGCGCATGCGCGCATTAGTATCATAGTCGCCAAATAAGAGGTCTTCGTGATTGGACAGTAGTATTTCTTTGATTTGAGGAAATATTTATTCAATGTTTATATTTTAAATATGGCTTTTAATTGATGTAAAAAATCGGCACGTAAAAAAACATATCTAGTGACGCCGAATAAACGCTGTAGTTACAATCACATAAAAACTGTCTCCATACGAGTAAACATTTACTAATTTCTAATAAATTATGTCCTAATGTGCCAATTCAATAGAACTTAATAAATATTTTTTCTGAGTGTACTGAAGTCGTATACTTGGTTGCCTGCATCGGTCAAAATATGAATATTCAAGCTGGATAAAAATTGGCACGGTAAAGGAATTATTGGATTTTTTCACAGACTGTAAAGTATCAAAATCGACGCCAATAAATTGAGAAGTAAACAATATGTTTTTCTGGATAAAATAAGCTTTTCATGAAATAAATCATGTTTTGTTGATCCCGTAAGGATGGTGATAAAGTTTGCAAGATTGGAATGCAACGAAAGTTCTCTTTGATTTTGTTCGTTTCATAATTTTGATTATAATCAGTAGTTTGTATCCGTTAAGGTCGTGGATCTCTGATGAGAATATAAATAAACCGCTTCGGTAATTTTTGTGACCTAAATCGGCGAAAATGGTGAGCAACGGAAGAAAAATTGAATTTCGTTGCATTCCAACGATGCAAACTTCAACATCACCCTTAAGGTAGGTTCGTCGACGCTATTTTTTGGCAAATGTTGTTACGTCGCGACTTTTTTTTTAGCAGTAAATATTGTACGGTCAATTACAAATAGTGTGAGAATATTTGCGGCAGTGGATTTGCAAATGCACACCGCGTTGCAAACATTCCGATCGAATAAAAGTCCACAGCGCCAAAACAACAAAATTTCGGGCTTTTTTTCCTTTCCGAAAAAAAAAGTTTTTCACGAAATAAATCATGTTTCGTTTCTCTCATAAGTTAGGCTGGGTGCTATTTTTCGGCAATAAATATTATAGTCAGTCACAGGCAATGTGAAAACATGTGCGGAGGGGGGGTGAGGAGCGGAGATTTTAGCGTTTCACTGTTGCGGCCTGGTATAACGGCCGGCCGTTGGCGAGTCACCTTTTTGCGACATACGCATCTGCATACTGTGTGTCAGAAGAGCAAGCGAAACGTACGAAAAACGACGAACGCATGTGTACAAGCGTTGTCACAAGGGATGAGGATTATGAGCGACAGTAGCGTCGAAATTTGGCGGAGGTCGTGGGAAAAACAACCAAACTGCGAGAAACTCGTGTCCACTTTGGTTCATTGCTTTGGTTCATTTTTTGCCTACCTTGCGCAGTTCTGTTTATCAGCTTTTATATCAAAGATACCAGGACCCAAATTTCGTTCAAGACTAGGTACAATAAGCCTATTGAGTGGTTGCATATGAAACCGCCCGCTGGCAATAGATGGCATTAGGTACACTATTTTCTCGAATTAAAAGTTGAGAAAGCAGACGATGATAGGTACATAGAGTCCTGCTAAAACGCGATAGGTGACATCTATGCGCTTCGTCATTGGTTCATTCCTTTGATTCATTTTTGTTTATCTTGTATACTTCTATTTATCAGCCTTTATAGCAAAGACACCAGGACCCAAATTTCAGACAAAACTAGGTACTAGAATAAGCCTATTGGATGGATGCATATGAAACCGCCCACCGGCAATAGATGGCGTTAGGTACACTATTTTCTCGAATTAACATTTGGAAATGTAAACGACGATAGTGCCATAGACTCCTGCTAAAACGCTTTAGGTGACATCTATGCGGTTCGTCATTCGTTCATTGCTTTGGTTCATTTTTTGTCTATCTTGTATACTTCTGTTTATCAGCTTTTACAGCAAAGATACCAGGACCCAAATTTCAGTCAAGACTACGTACAATAAGCCTATTGGGTGGATGCATATGATACCGCGCGCTGGCAATAGATGGCGTTGGGTAAACTATGTTCTCGAGTTAAAAGTTGGCAATCTAAACGACGATAAGTCCATAGAATCCTGCTAAAACGCCATAAATGACATTTGTCGCCTCCAAAGTAGTGATTTCCCTTTAGACAACAAGGAGCGCGGATTATCAACTGCTAAAAACGCCGGAAAGCATAACTGGGGATGGTAATCGACTGCGACTGATGCGTTTGAAGCGAGTTCTGCACGAGAGGAGGCTTTTGTAGATTTTGCAGGACGACAACCTGCATGCTGCTCAACCGATTGAGAAGTACTTAGAAAGAGTGAACTGGGAAATCCTACCCCACCCGCCATATTCCCCAGGCATCGCTCCCTCCGATCACCATTTGTTCCAGTCGATTCAGTCAACGCTTATGGCTCAGCACTTCACCTCGTACGAAGAATTCGTAAGATAACCACATGACTGGATTGTCCCCAAAGAACCTGAAGTCTTCCTGCATGGAATCAGATTATTGGCGTAAAAGACCCAAGTTGTCCATTTCGATGGGCAATACTTTGAATAAACCAGTTAGTCGATTTCGTCCCGGATCACTATATTTGCTTGCCCTCAAGAATGGACTGTTTCATACGCAACCACCTAATGCTTACAATCTTTTTTTGAGCATTTCACGAGGCTCGTGCGAATGTGCAGCTGCGGCGCGCCAGCCAACAACGAGTGCTCGTGAATGAGTGCCGAGTAACGTATACTTTCGCGAGAGGTCCCCTCTTTTGAATTCTGATGCGCGGTCTCAGCCTCACGAGGAGAAAAAGAAATGCAGCTCGTGGCCGGACAATGCGGCACGTGGGCCTGGGGGAAGGAGCGAAGGAATATTGACAATGACGAAGCGGGTCGACAATAAAAGTATATCGCGGACGAATTATACGCGAGATAAAAAAAATCTTTCCTCTTTTCCGGGACCATTGTCGAAAGCGGTCTAATTTACTCATTTATTGTTCCCTAAAATAGCAATTAATTTTAACTACGCAATTATCGTTTCCCAAACCCACAAAAGTCCGGACGAATACCCATCAAGGAGGAAACAAACAAAAAAATCGCTCGTAAAAAATCCCTGAAAAAATGTCGAAAAAGAAACAAAGAAGAATTGTCCGGGATAAATCACCATGCAATTAGCTATAATTGTTCACTCTCATGGACGAACTCAACAAATATTCAGATCAAGTTTTCCCGCGAAGTAAGATAATGGCCGTCAATTTGTTTCCCACAAATCCCGTCATTATCATTCGCATTGTTATTGTTATTATTATTATTATTAATTGGAGGATGATTTGAGAAGTTGTTATCTATCGGGGAGCAGCGCTGAGCGAAGAGTACGCGAGATGGCAGCGCGTTCTACGGAGACTGCAAAACTTGAGCAGGTTGGAGGGTTCATTGGTCTGTGAAAAAGAGGATTTTGTAGAGTCGAGAGAAACGATGAACATTGGTTTACATATATATATATATATATATATATATATATATATATATATATATATATATATATATATATATATATATATATATATATATATATATATATATATATATGTATGTATGTATGTTCATATATGTATATATATAGACAGGAAGTCGAATGAGAAACGTTAGAGAGAGAGAGAGAGGGAGAGAGCGAGAGAGATGCTTTCATGCAAATTATTAATGTCTCTTTCGAAGTAAATTTTCGTGATTCCCTGCGGGTACTTATAGTCCTCGTTACTGGAGCACTACCACCCTCAATGCCAAGGATCCTGCATGAATATTTCTCGACAGATTTAATTCTTTCCCAGGGATTTGTGAGCGAACAAGGCTACATACTCGAGCAGCTTAGAAGGCGCGTTTTAAAAATGCAAAATTAATAATTCCTTAATGGTGATATTTCGGACAGTAGATACATAACTAGACCTACAAACGGTATTCAGCCAGTACTTGGCTGGGTGACCGCTCAGCCGAACACTGCCGACGAGTAACCAAGCGGTAGACACTTTTACCAGTTTCCAACCCAAACAAACCCGAACAATTGGAACTCAGTCAAAGTATAGCCACCTTGGCCCAGGTTTTTCACAGTTGCCCTGTGCCCTCGTGTCCATGCGATACAGCAGGGCGGAGGGGCGGCTGCGGACTGCGCTCTGGAGGGGCTTCTGACTAGAACTCGATTTTCCCAAAGAACGATTTCGGAATTTCTCGTAAAAACAATTACTTTGACTTTGACAGCTAGCTTGTCATGAATTGCTCGAAGCTCAATAAGAATTGCTCTCACAATTGTACACTGAGAAAAAGAACCAATTGAATCAAAAAAATATATTGGTTGATTCAAATAAATATCTGATCGCTTTGAAATATTGGAAAATGTGATTGATCCAAATAACATATTATTTTATTTGAAAATCTCTTCGGTTCTCTGAATATCTACATTGTTTTTCAAATAAAATTATATTCTATTGAAATCATTCTATATACAATCCGTAGATGTATGGATGAAATAATTAAGCAGTTGCTACCTCATTTTTTATTTCGTACAAAAATATAATCAATAGAATGAATTATTTCTTTGCTACATCGAAACGAATATGCTATGAGACGTAAGTTTTTCAATTTGTTTTAAATCTTCAATAAAAAGTTAGCATTAGAATGACCATCCACGATAATAGTGGAGAGAATATCAGATATCCAATGGAATATCCATGGAGAGAATATCAGATATTCAACTGATGAGAACAGATACCACACTTTGATCTTAGCCACAGGCCAAGAAGCGATACTCTTTAGAGTTTCTCCGGCGTTTAAGTAGATTTTCGGTTCGCGCTACGCTTACGAGAAACGAGCGCGCGTGCGGCTTCTAGCGGTTGCTCCGAGAACTACGGGTTTCATCACACCTATAATTTCGGTGGCGCTGGGCCATGATTTGGTGGAATTTTTTCAACCAAATGCGCAAGAAACAATTTTTTTCGCATAATTTTTTAACAAATTCAGACATTTGCTTAATATTTTTCAACTAAAATAAAATATTAGTATTTTAACAAATAATGTACTTCAAAATCAATATCGGATATGGTGAAAAAAATAAAATAACATATTCACTGAATAGAAATTTTATTTGAATCAAACGAGCGAAATTCAATTTTCCTTGTGTACTGGAATCAACAATATTCATGTTATGAATTGAAGCGCTTTCTTTGTTCGTTGCAGAAAATGCATTCAAAACTATATCATTTGTTCGCGATAATTTTTTAGATAACTTCAATAATATATTAGAACAATATATTATTGAAGTTAACAGGCTAACAATATATCTTTTAAATGAAAAAAAAACTTTCAATTTGATCATGTTATTAAAGTCAATGGCGTTTTGTTCGGACTAATAAATCAGATTATTTACACCAACAATTTTACAATTGTATCAACAAAATTTCATTCTATAACATCAATGATATTGGATCACTGATTTTTTTTCTCAGTGTAGAGCATTCGGAATCACATTCCATGGTGTTCCAATCCAATTGAATGACGATGATGTCTCTATTGATAACGGTAATGGATAAGTGCGGCAAAAAAAGTCGGAGAGTACCGCTGTGGAAAATACCTAGTGAAACGACATAAAGCGCGTTACAAATCGAATATAGCGTGGCTGGGGAAGAGGCGGAGTGCGAGGAAAGCGTGGATGGCGTCCAACTGGCTGGCTGGATCCGGACCAGGGCGACAACGGGATCCGAAGTCGAGCTTTAACGGCTCTCTCTCTCTCTTTCTCTCTCTCTCTCTCTCTCTCGCTCTTTCTCGCTCTCACCAGTGTTTTTACGGATCCCTGGGACATTCTATCCCGTTGTGTGTCTCTCTTGTACCAGTCTTGTGGCGCGGAGCCCCTCGACGTCTCCAGTCTCGGGGTCGTTACACCAGCGACAAGAGCCCTCGGGATGCTTCGAAAAATGTATTCCCGAATATAAGCGCGTAAGAGACATGGACTAAAACGAAACAAGATTAACTGACGCGAATGGTTCACTCATTTTTATAGCCGGGGACAAAAGCTTCGAGCCGAAAATTCAAAGAATGTACATTTAACTATTTTATTCCTCGACGAAATTCCTTTTTTCCGATACTTTTGGCTCTTTTCCTCGTTTATGGTCATTTTACGATGAGGCATCGTATCAAGCCGCGTTGGCCCGGGCCAATACTCGGACGTGTGAGTGTTCAGCCTGGCTGGCACTCTGATTAACGAATGAGAGAGACGACTAATTTTTCGATTTTTCAACCTGTCCATCTGGTTACAATCATATTACACCTAACTCGTGATCGGGAAGCAGAGGAATTTTTGTGGTTTTTTTCTGGGATTGCGTGTGGGTTTTAAGGGGTTAGGACACTCTAGAGTCCGAAAATAGGCTTTTTGGGGACTTTTTCCTTCAGAAAAACTACAAAATAAATCGAGATTACAAAATATGGGTGTTTATCATACATATCAGTGACTGTATACAATAATTTCTTTGAAGCGATTAATTCCAAAATGGCGGCTGTGCAGCGTTTATCTCGAAACTGCATTTTTTAAGTTGGCCGGAAACATAACTCAGACAATTTTCAACCGATTCACTTGAAATGTTGAATATATATTGAAAAATACATTGTCTATGGAAGTACGTAGGATTTTTTTTTTATTATATTGCATGGTTAATTTGTTATTACCAATTATCTGACGAAATTGTTCACTTTCCAAAAATTTGCTTAAAAAAATAGTCCGATAATTGTTCAACAAATGAACTATGCCATAGAAAAAAAAAATCCTACGTACTTCGATAGACAATGTATTTTTCGAGATATATTCAACATTTCAAGCGAATAGGTTGAAAGTTGTATGAGTTATGTTTCCGGCGAACTTAAAAAATGCAGTTTTGAGATAAACGCTGCAAAGCCGCCATTTTGAAATTAATCGATTCAAAAAAATTATTGAATAAAGTCACTGATATGTGTGATAAACACGCTTTTGTGTGATCTCGATTTATTTTGTAGTTTTTCTGAAAAAATCCCCAAAAAGCCTTTTTTTGGCCTCTAGAGTGGCCTAAGGCCTTAATCGATAGATAAACTATCCAAGAATATATTTACAGTCACAGAGGCCAATTGTACATATTTTCGAAGATACAAGGACAAAAGCAGAGCAGCGATTGATATTTGATATTGATATTTCCTCCTATTGAAAACTTTGGAGCGCGTTTTCTCTAGTTTTCATTTTTACGATTTTCCCAAATTGGCGGGGATGATAGCGAAAAAACTAAACGACCTATTGCATCAAACCAACGTTTATTTTCTTCAGTATGAACATCTCTTCTAACTGAATAAAAAAAAGTCGTTGAAAAAGTCTTCTTAAATCATTTTTATAGCACGATAGAGTGTTTTTTTGTTAAACATATTTTTTTCAAACCCGGGAAAAGTTATAATTTCACGATTTTTTCAGCTTTTTCTTAATTCACCTAGAAGAAAAATATATGACGATTTAACATTTTATTGGTTCATTTGGTTCAGTCAAAAATTGCGAGCTGCATCTTTCCCGCCGATTAGGGACTATAGTGGCAAGACACACTTCGAATAGGCTGATAAATCTGCAGGCATTTATTGTTTCATGTTGAAATTTTTCTAAATATCTTTCAAGTATACATAAAAAGATACCTCCATGTATACTGGGCACACTTGTTTTTTTCCCTTCTAAAAAATTCCCGAAAAAACGCTTTTTTGGACCTTCTAATTCAGGCTTCGGCCTTAAGTAGCTTTTACAATTTTTGTATTGAAAAATATGTATAAATGTTATGGATAAAATGGCTTGTGCAGACTGCTGTCTGAAAAACTTCCTTCGCGGTAACCACTGCTGCTTGGAAACGAATCATCCGAAATAAAAAAAATCGAACGCATGAACGTTTTAGCATGAAATGATCTAGTGCTTGGACGAAGGACTCGCTAAAATATTGTTTAAAAAAAATGACCGTAGTCCAAAGTAATAGTATCAATTTTCGGTGAAAACCGCTCTACTTTCGTTGGTAAAAAAATGATGCACTGACAAAAAAATTCTTCGTTCAAGCACTGCTTTTTCACATGTAAAAAACGCTTGTAAAATTTGAAGTTCATCGGTGAAGTGATTTTTGACATATCGTGGGCACCGATTTTGGAAAAGTCATTTTGAGAAAAACACGTTTAAAATTCGCCGGTTTGCGAAACCTGCGTATAAACGCCGATAACTCCCTCAATTTTGAACAAATCGACTTGTAATTTTCAGAGAATATTTTTGAACTGTTATATTTTGAGAATCCGTCGAACCCAAAAATCGTTATTTAAAAAAATGTCAAGTAGGTGTAAGCTCAAAAATCCCAATCCGTAGTAATGCTAAATTGTGACAAATGGCTTAACAGTTTCCGACGTATTTTGAACGAGATTGTACACCCTCGAAAGCCGGTGCAGCGAGCAGCGCAGAAATTAATATTAATTATCGTTGTGATAGCTATCTCTACTGTATGACACGCGCACATACGTTTCTCGATTTTCATTATGCAACGACATATGACTACGGCGCATACAGTCATGCACTTCGGAAAGCCAGAATTATAGGAATTGTCGGAGAGTGGATAGAACAGTATATGGAGCATCCACCGTCTCTGTTTCTCTCTCTCTCTCTCTCTCTCTCTCTCTCTCTCTCTCTCTCTCTCTCTCTCTCTCTCTTTCTCTCTCTCTCGCTCTCTCTCTTCCATAAGGTACCGATCGGGTTGACGTCCGGTAAGAATTTTCTTGCGCTACACCGCCAAAGTTCACTGCGAATTCCCGAGCTTCACGGCTATCATGAATACATGCGCCTATACATTTGATGCCATTACTATCGACTCCGAAGCCCGATGAATTTATTGAAATTTCTCCGAGTTCGACTTTCGTCGATATTGTAATATTTCATGAGCCGCCTTGAGTTTAGTTAAAAAAAATGTATTGGGCAATGACGCAACCGTGATGGTAAAGAAATTCGATGGTTTCGTATAGGGTAGAGATGAGAAGTATGAAGAAATAAGAGAAAAAGAGAGAGAGAGAGAGAGAGAGAGAGAGAGAGAGAGAGAGAGAGAGAGAGAGAGAGAGGAAGTGTATGTATGGGAATTATTTTTCGCGCTAAGGATTTTCTCTGTCTTCAATCGACGATCATTAGAAAAAAATAGTGTGATGAATAAATAAGTTGCGTAAAAAACAGTTAATTTACGTCGATTATCATATACTATACGTTTTTTACGGAGTAATCTCGTCTGTACCACGTTTTTCTTACCACCTGGATTTTTTTTTCTCGACTCTCATTGCCTTTTATATATGAATAAATAAATATATATACATATATATATGATAGTTCATACTGGGACCACATACGGCGACGGTCATGATATTTTTTTAGCACAGCTAAAAGTGTAACAGATTTGCACGGAAACGTACATTTCAGTGAGATTAAGAATATAGGTAGGTCTTGTGTACATAATATCAAGAATTAAAACGATTAGTTAGCCGATAATTATTAGAAGACAGTGAATAAATTTTCAATGCATCATTCAAATCTGTGCAAGAAAGTTATATAGACTGGAAGATAAAAGCCACCCTTGCGTCTCCGCGCCCTCCCTCGCTATCCCGTGCCTTCCCGCGTGCTCCCTCACCATCCCTCGCGTTCCCGTATCCTTCCTCGCCCTCCCTCGCCTTCCCGCGTGCTCTCGCGCCTTCCCGCGTGCTCCCTCGCCTTCCCGCGTGCTCCCTCGCCTTCCCTCGTGCTCCCTCGCCTTCCCTCGTGCTCCCTCGCCCTCCCTCGTGCTCCCTCGCCCTCCCTCGTGCTCCCTCGCCTTCCCTCGTGCTTCTTCGCTTTTCCTCGTGCTGTCTCGTGCTCCCTCGTCTTCCTTCGCCCTCCCTCGCGGTCCCTCGTCGTCCCTTGCAACCCCTCGCCTAACCTCGTCATCTCTCGTCTTTCTATGCTTTTCGTGACCCCTCCGCGCTGTCTTTCGCCATCTATTCCCTCGCCTGCCCTCGGGCTCCCTTGCTGTCCCTCGCGATCCCTCATCCTGCCTTGCCTTCCCTCGTCCTCCCTCGCCCCCTCGCCAACCCTCGCCTGCCGCCCTCCTTCTTCGCTGGCGTTCGTCCTTCCTCGCCTTCCCTCACTGTGCCTCGTCCTCCCTCGTCTACCCTCACCTTTCTTCACCCTTCCTCTTTCATTCGAGTAGGGGCTGAGTGAAAACCGGAATTTGTAGATTGCATCGCAGGGGCTGTCCAAAAGAAGTAGCACGGTTTAATTCGCAGTATTCTATACGCAGAGTAGTTTGCCGAATTGTGGTTCAGCAATTGGAACTCCCCTTTCCTATTTCATTCACCCTCTCTGTCCCTCTCCCTCTCTGTCACTCGTTTCCCTGGACCATATTGTTCGACGTTACGTGTATCCAGAAGAGCGTTGGATAAATACACGGTGTGTTTATCGAACACAAATTCCCAATGTCGATATAAACGAAGCTGAAGGGAATTATTTTCGCTCTGCTGTGCAGACGAGAGCTCGATCGGTCGCGCGACCTCCGAGGGTGGAGGGCCAGTGCACCACCCTTGGATGCGCGTGGCCAGGCTCGTGAAACGACCGGTAAAACCGGCGGTTATTTACTCGATATAACCGGCTGAGCTCGCGGGAGGGACCGGTGAGAAAGAGAGAGTGAGGGAGGGAGGGAGAGAGCGAGAAAGAGAGAGAAGGGCGAGGGGGAGGAGGAGGACAGAGAGATGAAGAGGGAAGAATGAAGAAAGAGAGAAAAATAGGATGGATCCTTTCGGAAGCCGGTACACCGAGCTCGCAATGATTCATGTCGGACGCCATATTGGGCTGCACACAGCCACTTGTACCAATGAAGTCATCCGTACATGATCCTCCGGAGAACTTGGTCCTGTGTTCACCCCCGGGGCTCTTTAATATTGACCGTACATTCTCTTTATACATCTTCTGTTCTCTGGTTCCGTGAGACTTCCGGATATTCGCGCACACGGTTCCCGAGCTCTTCGAGTTTCGACCAATCCTTAAGGGGCTACGTCTACCTAGGTAGGTAAAAAAAATTGCATTTTTCGAAAATATTTTGATTCGATAGTACCATCGTTTAGCTATATTCCCTGAAAATTGCACTGAAATATTAATAAAATTGAATGAGCTACAGCTTATAACAGTCGGTCGGGCGGGCGGTGGCAGCACCGTACCTCAAACGCGTTTTTCTCGAAACACTGTTTTCAAAGTCGGTGGACATGATATCTCAAGAATCACTCGATGGATTATTTCCAAATTTACAGGAGATGCGATGTGGAACATTTAGAGGTCGTTGACGATCTTACTTTTTTAAAAATGATCTTCATTTTCTAATAGTCACGTAAAAATAACGACCTTTTGAATAGATTTTGTATGCTCGAGTTTCAATTTGTCGCCGCGTTGATAAAGAAAAATTATTTCAATAATCGACGATCGTCAACGACTCGTATTTATTGTTAAATTGAATAACCCATTTGGTTTTTCGATTTCAGATAGACCGTTTACGCTGGAGAGTGTCCACCGCCAAACGCGATGAAAAAAAAATGTTATCATCTGCCGGCGGCCATATTCTTGTTGTATTTCTGTATTATTTTTTGACGCCTCTATGTAGACATAGTCCCTTAAATATTCCAAGTTTAAATCGCTACTTCTCATATCTTTATCCGATCGAAATCCCCTTTATCAGAATGTATCCTCCACTCGGTGGTTATTTTTTCGCTGAATTCCAGTGGTGTCATCATTGGATATTCCGTACAACTTGCTACTGCTCAATAATCAGCCTCCAAGCCAGTGCACGGCCAAGCGGTCACCCATCCAACTATCGACCCGGGCCAACACTGCTCGGCCATCGCTTCATTTTTTGACCATCTCATCGATCTTCCCAAAAGACGCGCGGCGTAATAGTGAAACTAAAATTCATATGAATATTCACGTGAATGCCTTTCGTAAAAAAATTATGGATACATTTTCCTCTTACGTATCAATCGCCGAATCTCGTAATAATTTTGGATTAAAATGATGGCCACTATTCAACGAATATTCCTCCAGCGGACTTCCACTGTGGAATCGTTTCTGAAAAAAAGACCTTTCGGTATCCTCTCTATCGATCGATTCCCTGCAATTTACTATTTTTTCAGCTACCTTAATGTAGTCATTCGTCGTTAAACTCTTATACAACTTGCGATCTTTTTGAACGCGTGGAAATGAATTCGGTCTGGAGGTTTCGAGTTTAACGGGGATAATACGATTTATGGATGCGATACGCGGATAAAACTGTATACGTGTAAGCGTGAAATTAGTCATTAAATATTTGAAGCCGCGTAAAATCTGACACATTCCCATGCACATGGGAATTACCGCTCTGTGACGACACGACACTTTTATCCTCGAGTATATTGCGATTATATTTTACGCTCGTTCCGTCGTGTATACATTAAATTGAATATAGAAATGATTTTCAAGCAGGAAATGAGCATGTGAGCGATAAAGTAAATCGAGTTCGTGTTTGCGATGTCATCGCCGAAAATAATTAGGAATCGTCGTCTCGCGATAAAATGGCAACATAAAGGTGAATAATTTTGGAAAATGTTGTTAATTGCTTTGAATAAACTGGTAAACTTGAATAAACTGGAGATTATAATAAAATATACGTACATATAACCGTTCGTCGACATAACAAGTAACAAAAAGAAGATAAGAAAGATACAAAAAAATAGAATATTCTCGCTGTAGGACAATTAGGTTAAGGTGGTATAGGAGTACGCACCTAAGCTTCAATGTGGTGAAAAAACAAACAAACACATTTATGAATCAGATTTTGTTTTAATTGAAAAAAATATCTAGTTCTGATTAAATTATGAGCGACAATTGAGAATCTTAATTTTTTAAAAATAACAAACAAAAAACTATAAAATTAAATAACAAACAAAAAACTATAAAACGAGATTTGCGAACTCTTAGTCATACGGGCGTTTAAGAATACGCACGGGGGTCGATAAGAGTACGCAAACATCAATCGACACATATATCGCAAATATAGTTGCCCACATTTGTATGAGCGGTGCATTTCTCATGCCACCAAGCTTTACACTTCAAACACTTGATCCAGCCCTCACATATTGGTTCTTCGTATACTTCTTTGTATACTTTGTATACTTGTAAAAATATATATACTATATATATATAAAATATTTTCCATATATGTATATATATATATCATATCATATCATATCATATCAAATCATATGAGGCATTCCACGCCATTTCACGTAGTCCGTGACCTCGACTATTTTCAGTTTTCCTGATTTTTTTTTGTTCCCCATGAAAGGAATATCCGCACTAATTTTTTGATTTATTTCTTTTCTCTTTTAGGAGTTATAATTTTCCGAAAAAATGTCGATTTCGGAAGTTTTCGAAATGTTTAAACGCTGATAAGTCTTGAACTAATTGAGATATTGACAAATGTCACTATATCATTTTTTTTCCATTTTGAAGCATTCTTTCGTTAAAAATATAAACAAAATAATAAATTGTCAATGTTAACGTTTTTTTTGCTTTTAGTGTGAAAACTATTTTTTTAAAGCTGTTTGCTTATTTTTATTTGTTTACAAAAATTCTCTAATATAGAGTGATCCATTCTATGATTCTTAAGACTAGTCTCATTGTAGGCTTTTGGGTTATTTTTTTTCGAATTAATCATATCTTCTTCAGAAGACTTTTATCTTTTGGATCTGCAATAATGCTATTAATTATTTTGTCATTTCCAATTCGGCTTCGTCAGGCCTGAAACGGTTTATTTTCAATTTGTGGTAGTTCACGAAAGAAATGATTTTTTATGCAAAATACTTTTTAAAAAAATACACAAAGGCAATCATCTTGAAAAAAACAGTTTTCACTTTAGAAGCAAAAAAAAACGTTGACATTGATAATTGATAACTTTTTCATATTTATTAAAGAAATTATGGTTCAAAATGAAAACAAAAAATCATATAGTCACATTTGTGGATATCTCAATTAGTTCAGGAGACATCAGCGTTTAAACGTTCCAAAAACTACCAAAATTGACATTTTTTGGAAAATTATAACTCCTAAAAGGGAAGAGATAAAAATCTAAAAATTAGTGTGGGTATTCCTTTCCGGGGTACAGTCTTACAAAAAAATCCGGAAAACCAAAAATCGTCGGGGTCACGGGCTAGGTAAAATGGCGTGGAATGTCCCATATATATAAAATATATACTATATATATAAAAAATATAAAAAATTATAAATATATACTTTTTGTATACTTTAAATACTTGTAAATTTTTTTTAACAACACTCGCATACGCGTTCACGCGTACTCCTACACACCTGAGCACTGCGTACTCTTATACCACCTGCACATGTTAAACAAACATTACTGTTAGTGCCATTTATTGATGAGATGCGAAATTATTTTTATTTTGAACAATAACCTTAGTAAACCGGCGTACAAAATTAAAAGTTGTTTTTGAAGAAAGTAATTTGTGTTTGTACGTGTACTGCTTTGAAAATGTCAAAAATAAATAAGAAATTGCAACCAAAACTTCAACCTTATCTAGCCTCTCAGGCTAGTTAGGTTCAATTAGCAAACCGTTTCGTCAGTAGCGTAACTGCATACTCTTATCGCCCGCGTACTTCTATACTATCTTACCCTACAGGAAAGCGAGAAAATATTTTTTTCAGAAACGAAAGGTAAATTGAAAAATAACGAAATTAATGGTCACTCAGCGCCTTTAATCGGTGCCTCGATCGTTTAATTCCATTTTTAATCACTAGACGTATTTCATCGAATAACGACCATACTACGACGATTTAGTGCCTTTTTTCACCTTTTTTACGGCACTTCGACCTAATTTTATTTTATTCGCTATCTCTTCTCTCTGTTTCTACCTGTCTATTTTTCCCTCTCCCTATCTCGGCATGTCTCCGCGTTTAATGAATCCAATAGACGCTCCACTCGATGCGGATGAAGCAGAATAGTTGTCCATGTACATCGACGAGGACGAGAGCGCGCCCTCCTGTTGATCCTCAATTGCCGCTTTCCCTTCGCCATCGTAAACCGCGGCTGCTGGGAAGCTTTACTGGATCTGGATAGAGGTTGAGCGAGAGTCTTCGGACCGCGGAGATATTCAATAGGGAAAATTGACGCGTTTTCAGGATCGTCCTGGGAAAAGCCGAGGAGAGAAAAGCAGACCGCTAATCGACGACTGATAAGTGTCTCTCGTATCTGTACGTATATTTTGGGTCACTACTTGGATGGGTGGCCGATTAGCCGCAAGAAAGAATATTAAAATAAAAAATATATCAAAAAGGTATAAATTAAATCGATATTCTATATAGTGGGTACAAAAAGTATTTTTACATCTCACCCGAAACTGTTGTTAATTTGGCTTTATTTTTTTGTTCGTGTTGTCCCAAGATTTTTGTAAACAGATACCATGTATATTTAGGATAAGCTATCGGACACAGAAACTTCATAAAGCATTTTTTTTCGAAGGATAATTTGTAAAAGACGACGTGTACAAATACTTTTTTTACCCACTGTATATGGAATATCAGCGAAAATTGCGTTTAAGGCGTTATATCTAGGTGGAAAAAACAAATTTGATCGTTTTCTTTTTATTGCCTTAAATCATACATAAACGTCACTGACGCCATTTTGCGAAAAAAACAATATTTTTAAATAATAGTGTGTACATCTTTAGCAAAAAAATATAAATGACGAATTTTTACTTGTTTTATTTGTCTATTTTCTATTGTGTTCAGTTTGATTTCTATTTTTTCAACTGATCCATAAAAGTTCTGCGTCCTCCTGCAGAGGAAAATATTTATTTCCCGGTGAGCCACGTAGATGTTTTTTCAATTTGTTTTAATTTAATTTAATCCGTTCCTTCGTGCGGCTACGCGGTCATCCATCCAAGTAGCCACCCAGGCCGACGCTGCTTGACACGTGATATCGCCGGAGTCGCGCATCGACCGTGCGTCCACTACCATTCTATAGTAACAATGTATTTTCTCGAAGCATCGACTAAATAAAAATGGAAAGTGGTGTGTCTAATGAAGTAAACACTTCATCCACCAACAATATGGGTTTTCGCAACGTTCCGCACGTGCACTAAAAATCAAAGGGGGAAGATACCTTTAGGCGAGGAAAAAATTGCTGACTTTCGTAATTTTTTTTTAAAGCAAAGATTTCTTTACCATTTTCGAAACTTAAGGTAAGTGTTATTACTACTTTATGCTGATACATGATTTTTTTTGTTGATCTTTAAAACGGGTTGCGGCGAATGTTGTCAGACGGCGTGACACGTAGCGTCGCCGGAATTAATCTGAATTAAACCAACAAACATTTTTTTCTTTCATTAACACTCATACGCAGAATATGAACCAAGAAAAAGTGAGAAAAGTTGAACATCGATGAAATGGTACGCTTTGAAACAAAAAGATTCAATTTTCCGAAAAATAGATGTGTTTGCAAAAAAAAATACATTTTTTTTATTCTAAGAACATTTAGCGTCATGTTTCTGAAAATAAGGTTAGAAATATTTATACAAAATTTAATCAGAATCGATCGATTAGTTTTTTAGCTATACGTGTCGTCAGTATTTAAAATGCAGTTTAGAAGACCGTATCATTGCTCCACCATATTTAAAGATTAATTTTAAAAATACCATGCAGCAGCCACAAGTAGTAATAAAATATGCACTAAGTCTCAAAAATGTTTCCTTTAAAAAAAAATAATAAAAATCAGCAATTTCTTTTCTTGCCTAAAATTATCTACCCCCTTAATACATCGGATTATCAGCCGATGACGGCCCATCAGTCGCCGGATAACGGCGATATACGGAGCATCACGAAGAATGTTCCGCTTATCAACCTCATCGTACCAGCTACAGCGCGTTGCCGATGAATTTTCGATGCAAAATTATGGTAATCTTTGAACGAGGCTTTGCGGCTTCACGAACAGTTCCGATCGATTTTCCCGTCGCCAAAAACGAATGATATTGCATGTACAAGTTTTATTCGTGGCTCGTACGCGATTGCCAAATGCCAATTAAATTTATGCTGGCGGGTGGTGATCTTCGAGCTAATGGGGTGCCATTGGAGGCTGACCCGTTAATTCTGCAGCTTGATGTATTCTGATGTGGGAATAAGAATTCAGGCGAACGAGTTGTAATCAGCTTGGCAGAAAATCCTTCGGCGCGCTTTCGAGTGTATTTGTGTTTCGAATTCCATCCAGACCTTCCCGAGGGGTTGTAAAGAATGATGGAAGGTGAGATGAGTGGAGAAGAGAAGAGAGAAGAGGAGAGGAGAGGAGAGGAGAGGAGAGGAGAGGAGAGAGAGAGAGAGAGAGAGAGAGAGAGAGAGAGAGAGAGAGAGAGAGAGAGAGAGAGAGAAAGAAAGAGACCTCAACCCGGAAGGACTTCCGGAAGGACCCGCGAAAAAGGGATGAAGCCAGAGGGTTGTGAAGCCTCGGTATAAGACGCGGGTTACGAGGGAAAGAAACGAGAGACAGGATGAGAACGGGACGGGAATAAATCTGAAGGCGCCACGGCGGCGTCGTCTCGGCCGAGCTCGCGAGGGTGTGTCTGTTCGTTCAGAATCGCGGACACGGAAAATAGGATATTGTCCATTCCCCTCACAACATTTTTTGGCCTCCCTTTTTACTCCCCCATCTTCCACGTTTCCTCATCCGAACACTAAACGTGCACGCGGCCAGTGTAAGAATCAATTTCGTCGGGTCGTTCGATGATGTACAAGAAAACACAATTCTCTCACGCAATTGGAGGTCAACTCCTGTCAACAGCCGAAAAACGACAGGACGTATTTGAATTTGAAGCCGTGGAACAGCTGACATTACGTTCGTCGGTATGAAAATAGGATCTCGTAATAATGAATCGAGGGGCCTAGTTATAAAAGTCAAAAACTCACTTTTCACTAGCAATATACCTTGCAATATCTCTTGCAATATCACTTTTCACTAGCAATATATCTTGCAATATTACTAGCAATAGAATCACTTTTTCAATAGCAATATATCTTGACAGTATATCATGTTATGCAGGGTAATTATGTTCCCTGCAAATTTCAAGGTGATCGGATGAAAACTGACAGATTTATAGGCTATTACGTTTTCAAAGTCGGTGAGCAAAGTATGTCAAAAACTACTGCATCGATCTTAATGCAATTTTCACGGT
Organism: Ophion ellenae; assembly: GCA_963210295.1. NCBI lineage: Eukaryota > Metazoa > Arthropoda > Insecta > Hymenoptera > Ichneumonidae > Ophion > Ophion ellenae. The sequence goes on along the minus strand of OY723386.1, from coordinate 40,484,177 downwards.
TTTTTTCTAGATTTCAAAATGTAGTATTTGGTCGTATGATTTTTTTCCGATGTATACTTTCTATTTGATGAACAAAAATGCCCATTTCTTTCGCAAAAATCAAGACTTTTACTTTAGACGCAACCAATTTTTTTTTAATTTGATATTTCCGAAATTCCTTCGAGTGATCATAGCATGAACTAATATACTAAAGAAATCTGTTTAATTTTTTAATACCAGATAACCTCGTTCAGGAAGGCATTGCTCACCGCAAAATACGTTTTCGAGAGGTGCTTCCCGGACATCGGCTTAAGTCGATTATAATTAAATATTTTTACATAAAAATATTACAGAGTGTTCTTCAGACGATTCTTTTTTCCTAACTAATTTTTGTAGAAATTTATTATATTATTGGGATTTTTTAAAAAAAGTCCCAAAAAGAGCTGTTTTCGACTGGTACAACTAGGCATAACCCGTTAAGGACGGAGATCACTTTAGGCATCTGAAAATAACCGAATTTCCAAGATTTTTCGTGTCGAAACTATTTATTCTATAGTAAAAATCTTATGTACACATTATTACATTTTTCAACATTCCAAACAATTTTTTTTTCTTTCTATATTTAAAAATGACGGGTTTACAAGACTTGCTTCGGAGACGGTTTGCGCCTGAGTTGTTTCACGGCGTACAACCTAGCGTCTGGTGGACTGATTCGAAAAATCAGAGCCAAGAAGTTTTAGATATCTAAGACCGACACGCTCTATGTGAACCTTGAACATCCTAAGAAAAGTGAACATTCGAAAAATCGTATGGATTGAAGACATGTTCAATTTTGCATGAAATTTTTACTATCACGTTTGTTAATCAAAAAGTAGTTTCCCAAAATGATTTTCAAGAAACTTTAGGTTCACATAGACCGTATGAGTTGTATGAATTTAAAACTTTTTAGCTCTAATCTTTCAGATCAATGCACCAGACGCTAGATTTTACGCCCTGAAACAACTCAAGCGGTAACCGTCTCTGAAGCAAGTGCCTTTCAGCCGCTCTCTTTAAATATAAAAAGAAAATTCGGAAAAATTAAACGATTTGATGTGAGTAATCTGTACATACAATTTTAATTGAGTAGAATAGTTTCACCTCGAACAAAGTCTTGAAAATTCGCTTCTTTTCCGCTGCCTAAAGGGATCTCTTCCTTAAGGCGGGATATGCATTTAGACAGGAAAAAATAAGCAGTATTGGGGGATTTTTTAAATTAAGAAATAATTATTCTACAATTATCAAACTTTAGGTATACTTTAATAGTATACGAAAATATTTTTTTTTATCAATTCATCATCGAAATGGCGGAGCTGTGGCTGAGCATTACTGCAAGGTCGCCGCGGGAGTTGCGAATCGGCGTGCAGTTTAGCTTCCCGTAGACTTTGATTTGCAAAAAAGTTCAAACATTTTTTCAGTTAGAATATGTATAGTTTCTATGTAACGGTAATTAAAATGAAGAAACTGCAAATTTGAGAAAATGGCACGCATGTAAAAAAAATCAACATTTCACGCAACATTTCTGTAAAATGTGGATTAAAAAAGTCGTTTTTTTCCAATTTTTCGAAAACAATTTTCGTCAAGTACAGGATACCAATATTATCAATATTTCTACCAAGATTCAACTCAATCGGCTTAATAGTTTAAAGAAGAAAAAAAAGAAATCGACTTTTTCATCATTGTAAATGTATATCCCGCCTTAATCAAAAAACAATTTCGCCGCAAATTATAGGTTCGAAATTCCGCAGATTAAATATCAGACTCGACGATTGAATTATTCAAATAAGTTACAAGAGGATCGTCGCTCGAAGAATGTGTCCGGAGCAAAAATACGATTCCCCGCGGTTCTTGGCACGAAACGATTTATATTGGAAACGATTGTGACTATAGCAAGGAGCGTGTTACCCAACGAGCACACATACAGGCACACTCGTACCATTTGAAATCGCGGGAAATAGAACGGAAAAAGAAACGAGAGAACTCGATAGTTTTGCTTCTTGGGTTGCGACTGTTTTCAATTTACTATAGCGCGTTTTATCGCATACACTGGGAAAGCGTTGTAAAGAGTGGAGAGCCGTTCTCGGAGGGAGGGCAAGAGACGTCCGCAATGTGGCAAAACTGAGAGTCCGCGACCCTACTTGACCCGGGGAAAAGACACGCCGGAGGGTTGCCACCCTGTGCCTCGCCAGTCAACCAGGGTCGAAACTCTTTTTCATCGACCTCGGCGAGTCTACGACGCGCAAAAACGTCAACGGAGCTTTCTCTCGTTCCAACGTTCGAGTCGTCATCCTGCACCGCAGAGCAGTGACAGCTCATTCGCAACGAAAACAAGAAAAACAATCCTGGGCTATTTCTATTTTTGGCAACCTTCCCTTACCACCGTTTCTTGGAGGAAATTGCGTCGGCACAGTGGCAGGAGGGTTGGCGAACGCCAGCGTGAAAAGAATCGATGAACATCACCCGGGGAGTTAATCGGGCTAGGTTGATTCCTGCAACGGGCCAATTGTTACGTCGCACCGCTGTTGAGACATACACGCCATTGTAGTTCGAGGCAATTTCGCATTTACAAAAGCCCCGAAACGTTGCCAACGAATATAAGTACCGTGAGCCATTGGCTGCTCCACTCCAACGTTCCCGTAAATATTTATGGAAGAGCCTCCATCAGACATAGCCGGGGATGATTTTATTCCTCCCTTGGCGACAATTTTTCGACTCGACGCCCCAAACCTACGGACACTTGCCCTTGCGAGTAGAAAATCCGCTTCCAACCCTCAACATTTGGTTACCGTTGCAGTACAGTGGCAGATGGGAATTTGAAAAACGCAAAGAGTCAAAGTGATTCGAAGAGGCTACGGTACGACAAACGTGGCAACGTGGCAGGCACGTTTCATTTCGCGGTGGTTATGAATAATGGCAGGCTATGGATAAAAAATGTAGAAGGTGTAGGTACACCGTCGGAGGTCGAGCTTCGAGACCGCTAGTAACAGTTGATCCAAACTGCCAGCTTCACCCGTTGCTGTGTGATACACGATGACGAATCAATGGGAACTCGGTCTTGGCTTGATGTACGTAACATATCGATGCATCTATGCACATGCCCACGCTTAGGACAATGTCTTTCTGCACACCTGTGCAGAATTTCACGTGTTATAGTCCCTGGTATACTTCTGCTGAGCTATAGAATCACTGGAGGTTTACAGATGTCCGTTGAACTCGGAAGAGAGCCTAGAGAGAGAGAAGTGGGAAGATGTCGACTAGTCTCGACATATCGATCGTTGCGCTTCCTCTCTATTATTGTCCGCGAGTGTTCTCCCGCTGAAAGCAGTGGATTGTTCCTCGCTGCATCCTCCGACACTATCGCCCTGTTCTACGTTCTATTTTTATAGAAGAGCCAAATCATCTCATCCCCCCTGATAATTTTGAGTTCATTGACAATCGCACCTCTTGGAAAAGCTGCATCTGCCTAATTAGCAATGGCTGCAGTGTCACACCAAGGTGGTTCATTCATTCCTGGAGCAGAAAAAGTCTGGAATCTTGATGTAGGCAAGTGTGGTCAGCCTGCTGACGGAGCAGCGGTGAAGGCATGTGTGCGAAGGAATTCGCAGGAAGTCTGTGACGTCAACGGAAGATCGATTGCGTGGTGACCTACGGTGGCGAGTGTGGCGATGATTCAAGCGATGCATCACACCAGCGGATAAGACACGAATGCAGAGGACAAGCGTGACTTTGGACCCCCTAGGTGGTCCGTGACTGTCAGTCGCAAAGCTCTACGTAGGTGTCTCTCCTCAACCCCCCCTCCTCTCTCTTTCCCTGGCACTCTCGTCGTCATCACATTCACCTTCGTGTCAGCCGTATCATCCTCCACATACGCTGCACGCGATGCATCCGCAACTACGTCTACAATTTCCGATTCTACCGGTTCGTTTAGACGAGAAATCTCAAGCGAAGAAACGGACAGATGTTCATCATTGGAAAACTTGTACCGTAGCTGGCACGATTTTCCTATGAGCCCTGGCAACATCAACGATCGCGCCTAATGGAAAGCGCTAGTTGTCTGGCTGAGACGTGCGATAATAGTGACACGCGAATCGATAAGTGCACACGCGAAACTGAAATCGATTCTTCCGCAGGAGGCTTTATCCGCGCTTCCACAGAGTTCATGAATCCTTCAGCGGAAATTCACCTACGGTAATACAAGATAAGTGAATTCGCAAGGATGAGCCTGCGTAGGTGTGTGTGTGTGCCAAAAGGTGCACATCTATTCTCGTCCATTCTTGATAGGTTAAAGGGTAGAGTCGAGGTAGAATATTCCAGTGATTTTCTCTGAGCTACGGTGCATTCATTGACGACCTGTTCGCTATCCGTTGGTTGCTCATGGACACTTCAGAAACGATTTTTTGTCTCCTGATGGGCGATTCTCGAGAAAAATCTCTGCGGCTCCATCAACCCTGTCTTCAACAACCGGCTTCGTCTTTCACAAACGGATCATTACCAAAGTACAAAAACTGCTACTCTCCGCATTGCTACGTGTCTCCAACCAATTTGCCGCAATATGTCGCGAGAGTTTTGCAGTTTGACAAACGTATACGCATTTTCGTCCCGTCGTGCGCTGGGTACGTGCAGCTGGAACAACCGAATAACGGCATTCCTCATGTGGCAGAGTCGCACCGGCGCCAGAATTCGAGCATATATGTGCGTATTCATAGACTCTTAGCGGAGAGGGGCGCGAGGAGGCGGGAGATTGAGATACGGAAAGAGATTGCGTGGATCGACGGTCCGTGAATTGCTGGGACGAGTGGGAGGATCAAGCGGGTGTGTATACGATGAGAAAAACGATGGGCCGAGACAGAAGGAGAATGAAACGAGGAGGGAGAGAGGGTGAGAGAGAGAACGAGACAGAGAATTCTGGAAAGATCAAGCCATCCAACCTCAACCGAGAAATCCAAACGGAGACGAAGAATGGATCGTTAGTAATGGATACGAATGGACACGAAGGGGGAAACCTTTTTTACCAAGACTGGCGATTCGGCGAATGCGGAAAAGGAGCACTTTCAAGGAAGACAGGAACAGCGAGAGAGAAAGAGACTTGGAGGAGGGAAGTTGGGTTAACGTTGTGCCTGATTGTACCTAGAATATTCAACTGGCAACTAAAGACGTACGGAGGCGAAAGTACCGTACTTTACTATGCGTCTTTCGTCTGGCTTGCGTTACTCTGATCCGCCACAAGAGACGCCAATAATAGCGAAAACAGTTGAACGTCCTTTCTGCATGTGCGTTTTGTACAATGACGACGAAGACGACAACGAGGGCAATGACAAAGACGACGAACTTCCTTGCCAAAAGCTATTTAACTCGTGTCTCAATGCCCGACGTTGGATTTATGGTCCAGGCAGTATGAGCTGACTAGACTCCGTGGTCCAGAAAAGAAATCGTCTGTACAATTTTGACGCGGGGGGGGGGGGGGGGATCTGCTGGACGATCGGTCTTTCACCCCAGGCACTCTTATCCTACCGAGTCAATCAATAATTGCACTAACCAAAGGTCATTGAAGTGGATGAACGAACTGGAAATAGTGATGCGTGTGAGCTCAAGGAACATGATCCTGAAGAGCCTGCAAGGGCATACGAAGAACTGAACATTTAACAAAATATTAAGGGCTTACATAAACCTGAGACGGCTAAAAGTAAGGTTATGTTTGAGATGTTTTTTGTGTATAGAACTGAATTTTATCGAACAACCATAATATACATTTTAAAGTATGACCTTTTATCTACATTGTGTGAAAATTTAGTTAAAATATTTCGAACGGTAAAACAAGTTACAGTCGTTTTCCTGGGACGTGTTTTTGTTGACAGCGTTTGCGGTACCAGACGTGCCTCTGCCATTTTTATTTGAAAAAAATATTTGTTTCTTAAAGTAGATAGATAAAACTGGGACTTACCGAGCCGGAATTTAAAAAATCAATTTTTTCGCGTCATGGCAGTCACTGCAATAAAACAGGTGATTTTTCGCCTCAAAATCGTTCAGTACTTATGATGAAATAAATAGACTATGCCAGGTATCAAAAAACGGCTCGATAAGTACTCGATAATTGTGTGAAGCATAACTGTGCAAAATTTGATCCCCATCTGTCCAGTAGTTGCGGAGATATTTATGGTACCGATTTTGAAAATACTGTTTCGAGTAAAACGCGTTTAAAGTTTTGAGTACACTTTACACTGAAATAACTGGTTTATTTTAAACTTACATGAAATCGTCGATTCCTGGGCCATGAGACCCCGCCCACTTTTCGAAACATGACCTTGCTATACAAAAGGTCACAAATACCCGGAATTCAACAGGAGCGAGAACACCCGGCTCATGGTCAAACAGATGACAAAGGCAACGTCTACCTACGCCCCAACCGTTAGTCGCTGCTCACCCGGTCAGTTACAAAACGCTATAACTTCGTCACGACTGCGAATTTCCTTATGAAATTTTCAGGGTAGTCACTCAAAGGATAGTACTTTCGAACGAGCGCCTTTTTGAAAAACTGATCTTTTTTACCCACCCAGGTGTATGTATGCACTTAACCCAAACAGGCAACCCATCGATCATCTGGTAAACAATTGATCGGACAAATAATACAATGAACATTTCAATGACTTTTTCAAATGATTTATCAAGACTCTAAAAATGGACTCGCGATCAATTGATTGATTTGACTTTGTCTCCATTGCCGTTGAATCAAAGGGATACTTTCGTTCTCGCGACAACACGCCGCGAACGTTGATAATTGCGAGTGGTGCGTATTTCCTCGCAGGTTCAAATTAGCATGAGACCCGTATGGACGGGCGGCTAGGGTCTCCGTGACGAAGCTTCATTGATGCGTCTCTCGTGGTATTGGACATCAAAGCGCTATTATGCGCGGACCCGAGTGCAAACTTCTCTTCTCTACTTCGCGATACACACTGCCCTCGTCCATTGAAAGTGGCGAACAATGGACCAAACGCGACGGGGTTGCACGCCTCGCGGAGATTCCTGAACCGTCAAGTACACGTGCTATATACATTGGGATGTGCATACACGAGCCCTCGACGCGATCGTTCCTCGCTCGGAATGGAACATCGCGCTGTCGTTTCGAGATATTACCAGGCACTTCCAGCCTACTCGAGCTTCCGCGTGACCACAGTTGGATATTAAACATCATACGATCACCTGATTTCATCGTACACCGAATTTTTTTCCTCAAGTCGCTAATTTGCGGATTCCAGTAGTCCTTGGATCGCCATTAGCTCCAATTGCTGAAGCCTTTTCCGCCAGCCTTGTTCAGGCCTCGAACACGGAACGTCATTCAATCATGGCAGGAAAGCTGGCGCAACCAATCCCCTCTGTCAGCTATCCGACACTTCGACTCCATCAATGTTGTACCCAGATGTGGGTAGATTGCTCGAAGCCTCCCTCCCGGAAGGAAGGACAACCCGATGGGCAAGAATTATTTCCCGAGAGCTTTGCAAGCCCGTTTTGTAGCTCTGGCGCCAAATGCCTCTGTGTACACGGTGGAGTCTCTGTTTTATTGATAACGCGGCTAGCACGGAGACACGAGCGGAGAGGCCGGAAGGGCCGAAGACGGAAAAAAAGATGGACCCCTGCAGCTTCGAAGGGAGGACAAATCCACGGAGTACAATTTGCCCTGCGTTACATTTGCTCGTCGTTTGCAGGTGGATGGAATATGCAGCAGGCTACATCAGCACAAGCTACATCAGCTGCATTATTTCTAACGTCTAGTCGGATTTATCATCGACGAAGGCGGATGAACGAGGGCATTCGCGATAGAGAGCGAGAGAGTGAGTAATTCAAAAGCAAGAAACGAGTCAAGAGGGATGAAAGACATTTGGAATGCTGAACGAAGGCGCGAGCTCAAGCAAAAGAGCGAAGAAGACAAAGCCAGGAGGGCAAGATTCGCGTTCGATGGTCTCTTCTGTTGGCCACCACTGAAGCAAAGGAGAATATCAGAGACTGCTCTGGCATTGAAGCACAAGCACGAAGACGTTATAGCCTCTGTACGTAGCGGGAATTCGATATTTCAGAAAGCTGTCCCTCGAACATCTAGGCATGCTCGGCAAAAGCAGCCGAGAAATGACAGCCTCGTTGCGCGCCGAGCCAATTCACGAGGGAGACGCCACACGTGCCCCTATTTATCCACGTACGCGCGTGTAAATATGTACACGACTATGACAATGCGCTATATAACCCCCCCTCCCCCCTCCACCACCGAACATGCATAAGAGACGAGAGTAGTTCATTTGAATAAGACAGCAGTTAGTCCTGTTCATGACGGTGTGGTATGGCTGACAAACGATTACAAATTGTCCCTTGTACGTTGGCCCCGCTGTGGGCGACATTCCGAGGGAGACCGTTAACGGTGCAAAAACAGTTGGACCACAAAGTTATGTTTCTGCTCTCGTACCTAGTTCTTTGAGATACCTTCCTACAGATATAGGACCAGCTGAAGACTGTCTTCGGCGGTGAGGAAGCTGAGAAATTGCACGGATTCGGGCTACGACAGGTCTTTCCGGATAGCAAGCAACTTTTTTTTACTCTTAAGGGGTCTTTTCTCTTTAGACGCTGAAAAGGCTATTTTCATGCATTTTTTGATACGTTTATATTATAGATATTGATATAAAAGTTATCAGACTTAATAAATACACTTTCGAGATACATTTAAAAAATGTATTTATTTATTTACGTCGCTATTAATAGACGAAAATGGTAGGTCTACGCTGTTGATGAAATCTCGGAGATGGATAATCCGAAAGAAAAAAATTAACGGTTTTAGATTCAGTATGTTAATGGCTATAGTGCATATCATACGATTTTTGATATATGCAAAAATAACAAAATGGTTATTTTGTTAAAACAAGTAAAAACAAGCATTTAAAGTTTGTTTGGGTTACATAAATACATAACATTTGTTTGTTATGTATTTCGAAAGTTTAACAACTTTTATATCAATATCTATAATATAAACCTATAAAAAAATCATGAAAATAACCTTTTTTACCGTCTAAAGTGAGAACACCCCTTAAGGCGTCATATAACTCTGAAGAACAAACAATTTGTTTTTATGTTGGTTTAAATGATGCACAATTATCCCAAGAATGATATGGTCCGGAGAAAAATGGTTTTCAAACTTCAAACGCGGTTTCTTGAAACCGAGTTTTCATAATCCGGACTCGTAGCGCCAACAATTACTAACAGATTGACTTAAACTTTTAACTGTAGCTTCTTAGATTAATTTTCTGACGAAGTATACACGATTTTCACGATCGATTAATAATTGCGATTCTTATAAACAAATTAAGCCCGTTTTTTATTCGAAAATGCGAGTTTTTTTTCTCAGTGAAGCAAAATTGGCTAAAATCAACATTTTGTAATAATTGAGTACTTCGCTAGCAAAAGTCACGTAGATTACGAAAAAAAAAAATTGTTTTAGGTGTTCATGAGCGTCTCCAACGAGTCCGCCCGTACAGGGCCTAAAAAGGCATCCTCTTTCTACTGGCCGCTGGGTCGCTATATGGTATCTTTAAAAAAAATATTGCTTGGAGTACCTGCAGGTATGTAAAATAAATCCTCCAAACCTAGTTTCGATTGCTTTATTAGTATTTTTTTGGAATCTCAAAAAGCTTTGTTTTCCGACCATCCACAGGTATATAAGACGTCGATGAACTTTTGCCGTGTGTTCGAATAAAATTTGTCACTATTTTCTTTGCCAACTGACCGGGCAATAATTGGCTAACTTTATCATTGAAGGTTTGAAAATGATTTGTAATGGCATTATTCTTCTGTGCGCAATGTTGCTTCTTACGCTTGGTCTGAGGTGGTGAGTTCCCGTTCTGTTACGATCGGCAATAAGCAACGACCAGGCTGAGCGGTCACCCATCCAAGTGTTGGCGTATGCCAATGCTACTTGACGCTTTTTTCTAAATATTGCAACTATAATTTCGGTTTTTTTCCACACCAAGGTCTTCGGTAAATATTCGGAAGTATCACTCCTGTCAGAATCGAGCTAATTTTTTTTTGGTGTGGTTCCTTCCAGTTAAAAAAACATCATATTTAATATTATTATGGCAGCGCATCAACAAAAACAATGTCAATAAATATTTTTTTTTTTTATATTTTTATTCGTTGATCTTTCGAACTTTTTATCAAGATTCAAGATTTTCAAGACCCAAACAAACCCAAACATTATGCGCCATTAAAATATAACTAAATATAAGGTTTTATAATAATAAAGAATTGATAAAAAAAAAATGTACAGCCACTTTTTAGCGGGAGTGACACTTCCGATTATTTACCAGGTCTTCTTCTGCGTTTTGAAACGGAAATACATCAATACATCAATTCCCAATGCTCATCTTAGCTCGTCCCACTGAGTTTTTCTCACCCCGAGCGCTTTTTTTTTCAATCCGGCACTTGTTTGTTTCCTACGTTCTATGCTCTTTCATTTTGTACCGATGCGTCACGCTGGGGAGGAATTGCGGCGGTACGTGACGGTTTTCCAGTCGGTTATCGTGTTGCAGCTAAACGACCAGGGGAGGGAGGAAAAAAGGGAGCACGGAGGCACTGATTTCCTTGGCGAAGATTCTGCTGCTGGTGCCCCGAGAGGAAACGTATATAGATATTCCCTTTGGAGGAGGGACGAAGACGAAGAAAGCGAGAGGCAGAGGTAGAAGGGGGGGGGGGGGGGTGGCACAGGAAAAGGGCCAGAGAGTGCCAGAGAGAAAGAAGCTGAGAAGTACGTTCTCCGGTTCGCCTATGAGAGTCCTCCTATCGGAGATGATGTAACCAGAGGGTGGTAAACGTACTGGCGTCGGGAATTCCCCAACTCTCTCCTCCGGGTGCTCCTGCCGCTTGGTAAGGCGAGGACGGAGCGAGGGTTGGAAAACGGAGTGAAGCATCAGCCCCAGCCCTCCTGGCGCGGATCCCGCGCCCGGGTGGTCTTTTAGGCGCCGGGATGGCTGACTCTCAAATACTACCTTCTCTCTCTCTCTCTCGCTCCCCCACCTCCTCTCCCTCTATATCTATATACAGGGTGGACCATTTAACGTGACCACCCCAAATATCTCCGTTGCCCTTAGAGTGATGAAAAAAATGTCACGACGTAATTTGATCGATATCGAAGGGATGATACAGTGGCGAAAAATTCTTTTTTGTCAAGGTTATAGTTTTTGCGTTCTCAAGGTCATCGATGGTTTTTCAAATGGAAAAAGTTTTTTTTTTATTAAGGCTTTAAGCCACAGTAACGGGTATAAAATCATGTGCGAATTAAAAAATTTTTTTTCGTATGAGAAAGTGATTCACTCTTAAAATTGATTACACATCCATTTAGTATGAATATCATGCTGTTAGAAAATGTATATATTTTTTTTCGATGTACAAAATGGCTGTCTACGTGAAACTTCTCGAAACAGCTTTTTTCCAATTGGCGTGACAAATAACTTCAACAATTTTCACTCGATTTGCTTCAAATTTAAAAGTTATGTTCCTAATTGCATTTTTCAGGGAAGTACGTACGGAATTTCTGATTAATCGAAAACTTTTCATTTTATGAGCAGTTTATGAGCAGTTATAACGAACTTTTTCACTGAAAATTCATTTCTGGAGTTCAAATACCTATAACATTTGAATAAAACAATATTTTTTAAATTCCGTATGTACTTCTTTAGGTATTGTAATGTAGATTGACGAGATTTTGATTTTTGTTCTAGGTAACAAATTGTGAATGCTATATGTCACGCCGCCGAGCGCCTGAAAAAAAAAGATAACAAAAGAAAATATTCGTAGTCGGCCATTTTGTACATCGAAAAAAAAATATATTTTTTTCAACAGCTTGATATTCATACTAAATAGATGTGTAATTAATTTTGTGAGTGAATCACTTTTTCATGCGGAAAAAAATGTTAAATTCGCACATGATTTTATACCCCTTACTGTGGCCTAAGACCTCAAGACGTTGTAGCTGACATTCAGACGAATCCAACGACCTACGATGTCATGACCTTGATTTTTCACCAAAATACACGTGTAAAAACGGGAAATCGTGATGGTATTAACAATAAGAATATCCGAACAATGTAATTGAATTTTTTGTGCAGAAAATTTATTGTAACAAATGTTCGAAGTGATGGCCATTAACCTCGACACATTTTTGAAGAAGTCGGATGAATGATTCTCTTGACCTTCGAATAGTTTCCGGTGTGATAAAAGCGCAGGCTCTTGTAATTCGTTCTCGCATGTTCGCCGCGTCGTCGGAAAGCCATCGGGGCATCGACGGGAAGGATGATTTCTGTCAGTATAACATTGTGCATAAAGTTCCTGAGCTTGCACACAGTTTCTGCCGGTATCACCATAAATCAGAATCATTTCCACTTTCTCTGCTCGACTGTACAATGCCATTTTCGACACGGTCATTACCCGTGACTTTGGATGGATACACTTGTCTACTGATCCTAATATTGGTCGATGGTAAACATTCTTCACTCTACCACAGTTTCACTACGTTACAATGCCAGTATTTACAAACATAAGAAACATCTCCGACTATTGACACTATTGTGTCCGTTGGATAACCCGTGCCGCTATCACACCGGAAAGTATTCAAAGGTCAAGAGAGTAATTCATCCGACGTCTTCACATATGTGTCGAGGTTAATAGTCATCACTTCGAACGATTGTTACAATATATTTTCTGCCCAAAAAATTCAACTATATTATTCGGATATTCTCATTGTCAATACCATCACAGTTTCCTGTTTTTACACGTGTATTTTGGTGAAAAATCATTTCAAGGTCATGGTGTCATAGGCCATTGGATTCGGTCGAATATCAGCTACAACGTCTTAAAAAACACATGTTCCCATTTGAAAAACCATTGTTGACCTTGAGAACGCAAAAACGATGACCTTAAAAAAAATGAATTTTTCACTACTGTATTAGCCCTTTGAAATGAATCAAATTCCCTTCCGACATCATTTCCGTCACTCTAAAGGCAACGGAGATATTTGGGGTGGTCACGTTAAATGGTCCACCCTGTATATAGTCCTAGGATAGTCATTCTCCTCCTCTCTATATTTTTTTCTACCCGACGAGATTCACGTGGTCCTCCGCATCGACCGGTGGTCGATACGGACGCGCGTCTTTTGCTGCAAGCTCAATGTCGAGTTGTCTACCACAAAATCAGCATGGGGTGAATGTATATATATATATATATATATATATATATATATATATATATATATATATATATATATATATATATATATATATATATATATATATATATATATATATATATATATATATATATATATATATATCTAAATGTGGGATCTAAAACATAAAAATAAATAATTGAGGCATAAGGGAAGAAGACGCAGGGATCAATCTTAAGGGGGAACGCGTAGGCAGTCTAAGAGTGCCGAACATTTGTTGTCAACGAGAAGTTTGTTTAAAAATTCGGAAGAAAAGAGACAAGCAAACATTCTTAAAATACGGGCCGAGACACGATCGAAGACGGACGTGATAGAGCAACGAAAAAGGGAGACGGTTGGTGAACCATATCGCTAATAAATTCAGTTCTCATTAATTCTGCAATCATGATCGGTTTGGTCTGTTTTAAAATAAATTGAGTTCATATCTATTTGTAGAATATATGTAGAATTAAAGACATGAAATTTATTTTAAAACAAGAAATCGATGATGATTGCGTTATTGTATGAAATTGTTAGCGATATCGTTTATTAATAGTTTTTATTTTTTATCGCTTTCTCACGTCCGTGTTCGATCACGTGGCTGCCCGGACTCCTTTTTTCTCGTACTTGTTTCTTCAAAAGTTTTAAACAAACTTCTCATCGAGGACCAATCTCCGTTACTCTCAAATTATCCACTCAGTGCTCCTTCAGACTGACCCCTCTTTGTTCTCCTTGTTCCTGTTAACTTTTTTTTAAATTAGGTTCCTTGTGTACGTACAATTAAAACTTGGTCATATATTTTGTAAAGGTCTGGCGTGGAGATTTTACGAACGAAAAAATATGATTTTCAACAGTTTTTCGAATCCTCTTCGAAAAACCATTTTCCGTATTTTTTCACTGTGTAGTATTGACCAGAAAACATGAAGCATTATGGGAGAAGAGCAAAATTCCATTTTGCGTTCAGCAGGATGAAGACAATTGAATTCCAAATAAGGAACGCTCCTAAAAAAACTTCTATCCCATAAAATTAAATTCCATTTGTCCACTTAAAAATGCATCTTGGATAATTTTTTTTCTCGATGACGGGATGCAGAGAAAAGTTTTTCACGAGTGTTTCTCAGTCGAAATTTATCTATCTTCAATCTACTGTACGCAAAATGGAATTTGGATGATTTTTTCAGAATGCCCAAGTTTTTTCTCGCAAATACTACCCATCACAAAAATACGCTTTATTTTTTCGTAACAGGACTTGAAAACCCATTGGAAATAATATTTTTCTCGGTTGCAAAATCTCCGCGCAAGCCTCGGAAAAAACACATGCCCATCTTATAATTGTCACCATGTACACTACCGGCCAAGAGTTTCCGGACACTTCAGATAGTTGCAAAACTTCCGATCACTATGGATAGTTGCAAAATTATATTAGAATAATATAATTAATTATACAGAGCTATACAATATCTTCGTAAAATAATAAATGTACGGGACTATATAATTCTAACATTATTTGGCCGTTATCGTGTGATCGAAATTTTTGCAATTATCTGAAGTGTCCGGTCACTTTTGGCCGGTAGTTTATATCAGTCTATTTATATCTGTGCGTAAATTTTTACATATATAGATGTATATAGCTAACGTTATTATCGATGACGTTGTTATATTATATATAAGCGCAAAATTCTTTTTGTGCTTGCATATCGTATAAGTTAATATGTAAATTCAAAAAGTGAGGTGTGTGTGATCGATTTATACGTCAATTATATACATATCTAAGAAAAATGATATCTGATAAATTTATCAGATATGTTTATTATTTATGTACATGAATAATAAATAAATAATAAGCTTATACGTAAAAATAATCTAGAAGGTTAAATTTCTTAATCCACACACACACACACACATATATATATATATATATATATATATATATATACACATTTAATTTTCTACAATTATTTTTCGCAACAGATGAGCCTTTTTCAATAATCGATAACGCGACCACATCCGTCGAACAGTTTCGACATCAACCATGTCCCAGCTATGTATTTCTTTCACTCAATTTTTTTAACGTCAATTGCGATTGCAGAATTTAAATTACAATTTTGTGCAACGAATTAAAAGGGTAGATCGAACGGTCCGATTCCAAAGAGGCTTTTTCAGCGGATGCTCCTGCCACCGAGATTAATTATCATTGGACGGATCGTGTGTGCGCCAGTAGGATACGATACAGCGTCATTTTTCATGCACCAATTTCGACGTCGATGAATCGCCATAAAAAAAAAACTATTGCGACACTTTTGAAAAATTATTTTCTGGATTTTTTCATTTTTACGACTTTTGTTCGTGCGCGTTACAGCGAGAATGTATCAATGTTTCATTTGACGTTTTGGGCACAAAAGAGCAGTCAGAACGTGTAGCCGGAGGCTGTGCGATGTTCATCCTTTTTTTTGTTGCTCCGTTCGTCACGGTAACTCGCTATGCATACGAACTCAGCGTGCGCAGTATACACAGAGGCACAACAATCGTATGAAAATCTGATAAAGTCTGGTGACAAAACGTGTTCGTTCGCAATGTAAAAAAAAGTACCATTTCAAAAGAAAAGCGTCAAAAAAATATTCGCGCAAATCGCGAGTACGTTCACGCGTGCCCAACAATATCCAATTAACTTTTGCCGCATCGCTGATACTTGTAAGTTGAGCTTCGGACGAAGCGAGCCTCAAATTTATGAAAGTTTACTGAATATTCGCCTCGCTGCGCCGCATTTTACATCGGTTGTACGCACCCCCGAGCTTGTTACGTACGGTTCATTTCTAGTTTGTTTTGAAAAATTGCACCTGTAAGGTATCTGTCGGATAATAATAAGGTAAAATACGGCCTATTCGCGAGGTTTTTAAAAACATTTAATTTTGTTTTTGTTTATGGTGGAAGTTGCCATTTTTTGTTTATATTTTATAAGAATTTATATAAAAGTTTGATTACCAGTAAAAACCGTTGATTAATTTGAATATTCTTCATTTTTATTGCAAATCTCGCTCAGCTGGTTCTTACTACTCGCAGGTACCTTATTTTCATACCACATCGACCGAACAGCTACAGAGCAGGGAGAGGGTGTATCTTCGTCTTATCGAATTTCTCTCTACGAGTTGTAGAATAACATTTTTCGTAGCTATCCGTTCATACAAAAAAAATTTTTTTACACTCGACAGACTGTTAGCCTGCAAATTGGGCATATTGTACGTTCGTGTATGGCATTGTACTATTGTAAAGGAATATTCGTTCTAATTGTACCATAACTACGGGATATCGAGTTAAAAATGAATGATGAATTTTCAATTTTCTAAAGATACCAGTAAAAATGATAATATTAATAATAATAACAACAATGATCAAAATATAATAATCCCACGACCAAAACGAGTATTGAAAAGTATGACGTTTCTGAAAGCTGAGGGTACGATGACAATGTTACGTCAAAACGGTCGATTATCGTAACATGTTCGCCATGCAGGAAAAAATGGTTAGGATGTCGTCTATGGGGCACGATCGCAGCGACACTCGTAACGTCCATACGAATTTATCCAAACTGCCATAAAATGATGGAGAGTGCCGCCATATATATATATATATATATATATAGAGATAGAGAGAGAGAGTCTGTGAGAAAAATCGGCGTGGGCGTACGTATATGTGTTGATTGACACGCCACCCAGTCTCACCTCTCGTTTTTTTTTACAGAATCCTCTGCAGTCTTTTCACGTCTTTTAGCTTTGCCACCCTGTGTAAAATAGATTTTCCCTCGCGAATATAAACAAAAAAAGTTTCGCCATTCTCAGTTTCATTATCGACGAAAACTTTTGGTAAACATGCGCTTTAGTTACCACGAACAATTTAATTAGTCGAGTTACGCTTCGTCACTGTTCCATGGGACTTTCGAGCTGTAGGGAAAATGTCCGATATCAGAGCACGTTAACATTTAGGATTTATCTACGATATGCACTTATTTGGAGAAGTATAACGAGAAGACTGCAATGTCAGTGCGAAACTTGCGATGAACAAAAAATAATAATAGTTTGGTGAATGAAAATAATGATAATAATCGTAGTTGTTTTTCGCCAAATGTTTTTGTGTGTCAATACTCATTATTCTTGGTATATTATTTGGTTCATGCGTTTGTCGGGAATGGACTTTTTACACATTGGAAGAAAAATTACGTTTTCTATATATTAAAAAAAAATCACGCCTTCTATCTGTTGAAAAAAAATAACGTTTTCGGTGTATGAAAAAAACATGTTTGCTACATATTGGAGAAAAAAAAAACGTTTTCCATGTAGTTAAAAACATGCTCATAATCACATCGCCAGAAAAAAATATAAAAAAAATTAATATATTAAAGATTGAACTTGTGTGACTGCTTCATTTTTAATAATTACTGAAGAGTTTCCTGTAAAATTCTAAAGGATATCGACTTGGTGGATCCAAATAAAAGGAAGTGCACGAAATAAATAAAAAACACTTTTGATATCGTTACAGGATCGTATTCTAATCCTAACAACTCAATTTCCACATAAAAAACGAATGTACGAATAGACGTTACTTTTGACTTGATTTTTATGATTTTCTAGACATATTACATATTATTCTCCATGATATAAAAAAATTACTATCATCATTAGTACATAATACTAATAAAATTATTAATAATCTTCATATTAAGGGGTTACCCCCACTTGCGATTTTGAAAAAATCTATTTTTTTTATTGCATTTTTTTGAAGTATAAGTATCTGAGAATATGTCCTGAAAATTTCAAGTCGATCCGAACAAAATTGACTGAGATATGAGCGTTGAAAGAGAAGAATCCGCGTTGAAAGAGCGTTGAAAGAGAAACTTTAAACGCGTTTTTCTCAAAATGGCATTTCTGAAGTCGGTGACCAAGATTACTCGAACACTAATGAACCGATCTTCT
This sequence comes from Ophion ellenae, assembly GCA_963210295.1. Classification (NCBI taxonomy): domain Eukaryota; kingdom Metazoa; phylum Arthropoda; class Insecta; order Hymenoptera; family Ichneumonidae; genus Ophion; species Ophion ellenae. The sequence continues at coordinate 40,465,964 of OY723386.1, read as the reverse complement.
TGAAATTTTGCAGGCTTATTTAATACATAAAAATGTAGTCTCTAATCGTTCGATTTTTTTTTTCGAAAAAAATGGCCGTTTTACAGCCAAAAAACGGCGGTTTTTTTCGTTAAAATCAAACCATTAACTTTGACTGTCCGCCATTTTGTGAAAAATGAATATTTTTTAAAATCCTTCGATTAAAGACTAGTTTATACTTATATTTGACTAAATCCATCCGCATTTTTTTTTTCAGATGATCCACTTCGCCGCAATGTTGGTCACCGCAAACCGTGTATATGAAAACATTATTTCATTGACGGCCATTTGCCGCTAAACAATGTAATATTTTTCAATAAAAAAATTACTGAAAGTTCTTCAAGATGTGTTCTTTAAGATGGTCTATTGATCGATTAAAAAAGTTTTGTAGTTTTCTTTGAAAAAATTCATGAAAAAGGCCTTTTTTGCGCTACAAGTGGGGGTAACGCCTTAATACGTCGGAATCGAAATTCCAATGTTTGACTAAACCAGATTAAAAAATGATTAATCAGTCGAAAAATGCATTTCGTATCGTCGAAAAAAAAGCCCATTTCTTGTGCAATCACTTACCGTTATAAGTAGAACTCGCATTTTTGCTGGCGGACTCGGCATTATCGTAATCAACGTTGCAATTACACCAGGAAGAACCGAAGATGCATCATTTCTGTAAAACAAAACGAAAAATTGTATCACAATATGAATGCGTTGAGTGCGCGATCTATCGCGTGTTTGTGTGTGCTATATATTTTGAAAAAAAATAGCATTTTGCGATCACATTGAAATTTTCTAGAATTCTCCTCTTTTTCTCTCGTTTGCTCCCTCTTTTCGATTCCTCCCCGGGAGTAGAAAGCTCTTGAAACTACGAGCTGATGTGAGAAGATCATGCGGTGTACAAGACTTGTTCTTGCGGATCTTCCTCCCTCCTGCACGCCCTCCTTTTTTCCCTTTTTCAAAACTTTTCTAACGAAATACGTATCACAAAAATCGAGTTAAAAAGTTTGCGGCAACTCTCGACGTCCGTTGAGTGGACCGACTTTTAATAAAGACTTCAGGATCCGCTTGTTCGCCCCCGCAAACTATAAATCCCAAAGAATAATATCGTGGTCTGAAGAAGAGCAAAAAAAAGCCCGACAAAATCGAAGGTTCTAAAAGGAGCGATGTAACGTCAAAGAACAGGGAAATTATCGGCAACGAGTCTATGAATTATGTGAAAAAGAAGAAAAAAAACAATGAGGAAGGAAAAGGCAAAGAGCCCCGAAAGTCCTCCGGACTTCGGAAAGTCGTAAATTGAGTAGGAACTTCCGCTCGAACTTGGACACCGAGAAGAGTCGTTAAGTCCTAGCTAGGTCGTCGAGCTAATTCCCCGATAATTCCGGTGACAAGAGTGGCCTCGTCACCCCCCACTTTTTTGTCCTCCCAGGTGACTGCCTCGCCCACGTCTGTTTTAAATTTAATTTTAAGGGGCTACCTGGGTTTTGAAAATTTCAAAAAATCAAGGCAGGAACGAAAGGATGCCTGGATATCGCAGCTGCAGCAGGATCTTTGCTTTATGGAGCTGAAACCAACGATTCTATGTAATTAAAAAAAATTCTTCGTTTTATTTCTACTTAGAACTTTAATCGCATTTTCCTCGAAACACTATTTTTGAAGTCGGTGGACAGGATTTCTCGAAAACTAATGCACCGATTGTACTGAAACTTTGCACACTTCTCTAAAATAGCATTGACTGGAGATTGAACGAAGGCTTTTTTTTAGATTGCAAGTAATTTTACAAAGCTATACGTAGTGTAAATTGTACCCAAAATTGAACTATTTTGCATACAACTTTGCCAAAAATTCAAATTTCATTTTTTTTAATCCTTCGTTCAATTACGCGCTATACTTATCTGCTAATAGAAAAAAAATAGTTTTTTGATTTCAGATAAAGCTATCATGACTTATCCCGACCACCGAGAGGACACTTTTTTCAAGGTTCTCCGGAAACCAGGTCCCACCGGCTGAATTTCCCAAATTATTGAACGAATTGTTTTTTTAATATTGTTTGAATGTTGCTCTTTTATTTGCTTAACATTTTGAACAAAATAATCAATATATTATGTTTTTGTAAAAATAGAGAATTTTTTGTTTTTTACTTCGAAACCCACGTAACCCCTTAAGGCCTTATATACCTTTGGATGGTCGAAAAACAAGGTTTTTTTGGGAAATACTAACAAAGCAATCAAAACGAGGTTTGGAGGGTTTATTTTACTCATCCGCAGATAATTAAATCAATTTTTTAATTTCCAAAAAAATGCAAAATGGCGACCCAGCGGCAGGTGGAAAGTCAACGCATTTTTTTAAGGCCCTACACGGGCGGACTCGTTGGAAACGCAAATGAGCACCCAGAACGAAAAATAATTTGCTCCGTAATCTACGTGAGTTTTTCTAGCGGACACACAATTATTACAAAATATTGACTTTTGCAAATTTGGCACCATTAAAAAAGTCACGTTTTCGCATAATAAAACGTTTTTAATTTGTTTATAAAATCGTAATCATTGATCGATTCTACAAATCGTGTGTACTCCGATAGAAAATCTATATAAGAAGCTACAGTTGAGACTTTTCTTCAATCAGTCGAAAAATCTGGGAGCTACGAGTGCGCCCGATTTTCAAAACATGGTTCTACGAAAAACGCGGTTAAATTTTTAAACCCATTTTTCTACTCGTCTTAAAAAATGTTTTCCCCCTAAAATATATATTGCACATTATTTTCACGATGTTCATACACAATTTAAGCCAATAAAAAAACAATACATTTTTTTCTTGAAAGGTTTTCTTCAAAAAGTGCCTCAGCCCTTTCCGATAGTGATTTTTTCGTCTCCGTTATACTTCGATAAAAAATCCTCCGCGGGCAAGTGAACAGGGTAATTTTCACCGTCCACTTTCATCAATCGCGACAAATCCCTCAGCAGTATATATCTTTTGGTACCGCTATGAAAAAAAAAAAACATAAACATCAAACGTTCGCGGTCGTGTATTTGATGCGGGTAGAAAACAAATCGATCGATACGAATTTCCATAATAAAATTCCGCGTGAAACCGAGGTTTCGTTTAAATTCTGTTAAATAAGTTTCACGAGGATTTATCCCCGCGTGCCACCATGAATTACTGTTCCCGCTGTTCTACGTCGAATGTAAAGTAACGTTGTAGGCAAAGTAGGCATTCGTATATTCCCCGAGCATCGAAGGTTACGTCGAACTTTCGAAATCGTAAAGATTTGAATTTAAAATCGATTGGGTCTTGTTGGAACGTTTACGACACGGAATTCGAGGCAGAAACACGGTGAAAAGGATTCCGCCTCTCGAGGGAAAACGATACAGCGTTGATGTCACATCCGCATGGATCTGTCGGTGGAGGTTCCCACGAAAGGAAAAAAGAAACGGAGTTACAAGGATTCTCCTGTCATCACGAATAATGTACCGCGGAGAGTATCGAACTGAGACATTTTTATGAACGCAAGTCGTTGTTCGTATCTCATACCGGACGTGAATATGCGAGCGAATAGAGCAACTTGGGTGGCAATCCAATGCCGATAAACTTCATTTCCGTCATTACCAGTCACGTAGTTCGTGTTCACGCGGTACTAAATTTTTCAGTACTACGTTTAGTATCTTTCCGAGAAAGCGCGCCCATTATTCCACATTTTGTCTTACAAACTGCCAATGAACATTGAAAAAGGCAGCGCACTACTTTTTTCCCTCAATGTTCCTCCATTTGCCTTTCCGGACTCTCACGATTCCAAACCTCTCGGCGTTCACCCCTCGTCGCTTCACTGCTTCGAGTTCTTCGGAGTGCCATTCAGAACGCCACTCGTTTCCTAGCGCACTGCTATATCACATTCGCACGAGGGCACAGGGCAACTGCGCGAAACCCGTGTCGATAAAGGTGGTTATTTTCGCGGAGTTTCAATTGCCATAACTGGAAACTCAGTAAAACTCTCGACTCTGTTTGGTAGTCGGGGTGCAAGCCAGTGCGTGGCTAAGCGGTCACCCATCCGAGTATTGGCCGAGGCTCGAATCAGCCCAACACTATCGGCAAGAAGGAAGTATCGATAGGAGGTAATGAATGTGACTCGCGCTTGCACACACAGTAGAGACACCTCCAGCTCGGTATTCGTCTGACACTGCTGCATCGCGGAACTCCAAATGGATCTGCTCGGGCATATTTTGACCTTGCTCATAATGCAATTTGCCTGTAATCTAAACGGGAATCAAATAGGCACAGAAATGAGCAAGCCTCCGGTTTTCTCAATTAACAGGGATTAATTGTTTGAGGCGTTGAGTTTCGTATGCTGCTGAAGTTTGCATCGTTGGAACGCAACGAATGTTTTTTTATATTTTTATTTTCATGTATATTATTATTGAACATTTTTTCTTATACATTTACATTTTAGATCGGTGAATAAATAGCTTAAAAAATGGTTGAAGATTTTTTGAAGGCATAATCTGCCAAAATAAATTAAAGGAATGCAGTAATATCGATTTTCGTTGCATGCCAACGATGCAAACTTCAACCTCATGAATTTCGTAGTGCATTGCAGTGAATGGAATTAGGGGCTTAAGAGGTCTTCTCATTTTAGACGTTAAAAAGGCTATTTTCATGATTTTTTTTTATATGTTTATATTATAGATATTTATAGAGAAGTTGTACTTAAGGGGAGGTACCTGAGTGAACGGCGAGAAAAACAGGTAAACTTCGGAATTTTTATCTCAAAAACTAATGTTTCGATTGGATCCGGGTTTCTTTTTATTGAAAAATATGTATATTGGGGTAGGTTTAGGAATTTTTTAAAATAAATTCGTTGACGGGAAGCGATTCAAACGCGATTATCTCGAAATATAGTTTTCAAAGCCTGTGCCAGATGTACCTCGAAAACGGCTTGTCCGATTTTGTCCAAATTTTGATACAATATTCTTCGATAGTTTTTCTCGTTCCCCACGTAGGGGTTTTTCATTTGATTGAACCATTGCATTTTTATGCAATGTGTATGCAATCCAAAATCGTCGGAAATGGCGAACGAAAAACGAATGTTAAATTAAAACGGTCACAGTTCCGTTAAAAATGAAAATTTCCAAAAAATTCTACGTAGCGAACGAGAAAAACTATCGAAGAATATTGTATCCAAATTTGAACAAAATCGGACAAGCCGTTCTCGAGATACATCTGGCACCGACTTTGAAAACTATGTTTCGAGATAATCCCGTTTGAATCGCTTCCAGTCATCGAATTTATTTTTAAAAATTCCTAAACATACCTCGATGTACATATTTTCAATAAAAAAAATCCGGATCCAATCGAAACATTAGTTTTTGAGATAAAAATTCCCGAAGTTTACCTGTTTTTCTCGCCGTTTACTCAGGTACCTGTTTTTCTACGCCGTTTACTCCCCTAAATAAATACACTTTCGAAATACATTTTAAAAAATTATTTATTTAAGCCATTTATTTTAGAGAAAAATGGTAGTTAAAAAAATGTCCTAAAAAAATTGTAGGTCTGCGCTGTTCATGAAATCTCGGAGATCGATCATCCGAAACAAAAAAATCAAACGGTTTTAGATTCAGCATGTTAATGGCTATAACGCATATCATACGATTTTTTGTATATGCAAAAATAACAAAATGGACATTTTTCGAACAAAAAAAAAACAAAATAAAACGTGTTTTTCACACGTTTTGGCAAAAAGAAAGTAAATATCAATTTTTTTTTTAATCTTGATATGCGCTATAACTATAGTTGTAAAGATTATGTGGTCAAAATTTCCTAAGGATCGGTTCTGTAGTTTCGAAAATTTTATCAACAAGCCGTCGAAAAACGTTGTTTCGAGAAAAACGCGTTTAAAGTTTTTTTAGGTTACATAAATACATACATTTAAAAAAATGTATTTTGAAAGTGTGTTTATTAAGTGTAACAACTTTTACATCAATATCTATCATATAAAACTATTTAAAAAATTCACGAAAATAGCCTTTTTTTAGCATCTGAAGTCAAAAGTGAGAAGACCCCTTAACGCCTCCGGCCGCTCTCGAGGCCGAAAAGGGTATATTTTGTGATTTTTTTCAGTGAAACTATAAAATAAAAAGAAATTACAAAATAGGGGTTTTGTTATACACGTAATTGGCTATACAATATTATTTTTTCACAGCGATGCATGTCCAAATGGCGACTGTGCAGCATTTTTTCGATGACACTTTTATTTCTGGAAGTTCAACGGCCGGACGAACAGCTCCTATAATTTTTGAATATTAATTAATTTTAACAGCTCCTATAATAATGATGAGACACTAGAGTTTTTTCGATTATATATAAGAATAGCTATACAAGTACGTAGCATTTTTTTTGATATATTGTTTTTCGTCAAAATGGCGCGTTCCTAAAACAAAAAGTATAAAATGCCATGAGAAAATCGTCAGAAAATTGTTTATAAAAAAGGAACCATGCAATGTAATTGAAAATCCTACGTAGTGACTTAGAGAATGTTATTCTAAATATACAGTTAACATTTCAAGTGAATTAAAAAAAAAATTGAAGCTTAAAATTTGTTTGAGTTATCAGTCCGGCCGACTTGAAAAATGTAGTTTTGAGATAAACGCGTCTAAAGTTAGTAGAAAGTCACGCCATGAATAATGTTTCAATACCTTCAATCGTCAACAATTTTCGAAAATCGAGTACTTAGAGATTTTTCACACCCATAATCTTTTGGAATATAATTTTATAGGTACCAAGGTACTTATTTAACAAAAAAAATCGATTTTTCGATAATCCTAGAGTGACCTAAGGTCCTAAGACGTTACCTTTGCGTAGAAAAAAATGATACGCGTTTTTTTATTGGCTCAAATTATGGATAAACACCACAAGAATGATATATAAAAGGAATGCCACGCAAAAAAATTGAAGCTTATTTTTTTTTTCACTACTTCTATAATGGATTTTTCATCGTATTACATTGGAATAATTTTGGTTTTTGTATGCCCCAGATCGGACTGCTTGTGGGTGAAACTGCAAAATCACCGATCGACACGCCTTTCTTTGAGGGGTGGTTTCCCCACTTAAAACCGTTTTTACGGCGATAAAAATATACGTATCCGATAGTTTTCAATCCTGTATCACATATATAAGTTTCAACAACATCGAAGGCGGACCCTTAAGTGAGGTGCCTCGTTAGTATAGCTAAGAATGAGCCCCCATTTGTTTTTTTTTATATACGTTAAAACATGTAAAATAGACCTTTCAAACCTCATTTTGATGGCTTTTTTAGTCCTCCAAAAAAAAATCCCGAAATGTCTCACTTTTCTGGTCCAGTAAAAGAGACGAAAACCGAGCACTTTTTAGGGTAGAACATGAATTTTTGACTGAACGTAGATGGTTGCATACTGAAAGTAACCCCAATAAAATGTTACCCCTCAACTAGCCCCAACCCTAAGAAATAGGAGTTAAAAACTTAAAAATCGCCGTATCTCGATAACTAATAGCCCGATGAAGGACTAAGATGCAGAAGGACAAGGACGCAGAGATATGTCTACTCCGCTCGCTCACGCATCAACCCCGAATGTTCGAATCGTTTTTGTGCCGCTATTTTCAAAGATAGAGGGTTGGACGTCAGATAACTTTATACGAATTTTATTATTCCAAACAACTTTTGTTTGAAACTTTTTTTGATCGGGCTATTAATTATCGAAATACGGCGATTTTTAATTTTTCAACCCCTATTTCTTAGGGTTGGGGGGAGTTGAGTGGTAACATTTTATCGGGCTTACTTTCAGTATGCAACCATCTACTTTCAACCAAAAATTCGTATTCTCCGCTGAAAAGTGCTGGGTTTTCGTCTCTTTTACTGGACTATTCAGTGAACCGCATAGATCTAACGCCACGAGGTTCCTTATCAATCTCGTTCGAGATGACGAAACGAATCATATCGCGTCATTCCCTCAAAACATTGCGGTGTGTAAATAACGGGAAACAGTCGTAGAGGGGAAACCTAGACGGGCTGGTGAAACGGGAGGTATCCTCAGGGCGTATTAAGTTCCGACGAATCGATAAAGAGAAATCGAGAGGCGCAGAGCGCGCTCCGATTCCCCACTGGGAACACTGATGCTTTTCCCTTTCGGCCCCTGCCCCTTTCGCTACGTGGCACAAATAAAATATTGGCATTCCCTCAGCTCTCGTGTAGCGATAGGAGATGGAGGGGAAAACGTCACCCTCGGAGTGTAGGAGGAAGGCGGGGGGTGAAAAACGAAAAGTGCAAAGGGGTTTGAGTTGCCGCGAATGGGGAGGAACGCGACAAGCTTTGGCTTGCCAAATGCCGCTTAGTATTTCGCAGCTTCGTTCAACTTCGCGAGTAGTGACTGCAACCGTTGTACGTTTGAGGAAAGTGCCAAATGGTAGCCGAGCTATCTTTGCCCAGGAGAGTCCAAGGGACCTGATGTAAATGGATGTCTCGGAGTCCGAGGGACCTGATGTAAATGGTTGCCTCGGATGAGAAACAGTGATTCGCCACTTTGACCGAGTTGGCCCAACATTTCGTTAACATCAAATGGACATCATTCCCCATTCGTGCGGACCCTTCAAGTGGGCAATCCTTCCCCATTCGTATTGATCCTTTTATGGTCTTGCGGCAATGATTTAATCCCCTGAGCGAATATGTGTTTTCGAGTTAGCAAGAAGAGAATCGGATCAGCGATCGTCAGCTCCAACTCCATCATTGGAGTTCGGGGATAGTCCGGAGGAGAAGGAGAATCGAAGATAAGCGGCGATGAAGATTGGGGTGGCGAAACGGTCAAAAAGTGGGTCCAGCCAGTAGGATAGAGATCGTGCCGTAAGACCGGCGTGGGCGACAGGTCAGAGAGAATCCACGTAGGAAAGTTGATCGCGAGAGTGGAGAGCAAGGGATGGGGTGGCAGTGTGAGAAGGTCTACTGTCTGCCAAAGATGCGAAGGGATGAAGCGATGGAACAGTGAACGAGTGAGGCAGAGAAAGGTCTCCCGTTGGATAAAGTTGCCAGCGCACGACTGGTAAGAGTGTATCCCTCGGGACAAATTTTGTCCTAGTTGGACGCGGCTCATAGGTTGGCGCAGAATCGTTGGAGATGAAGACGAGAGATGCCGGGAAGCAGGTTAGTCCTGAAGCTCTTAAGAGCCCGCCAGCGAACCCCGATCACGTCGATTGCTCTCGAATCGCTTCGTGCAACTACAGGCGAGGATGCATTTATGCATGACATTCACATATCGAGGATAGGGAACTGGTAGATTGTACGAGTGGAAACTTCACGTTTTTCGAACTCGTTAAATCGCTGAATAAACGTTGCTTCCGAAGACTGCTACGCAATTCTTGAAGAGTTGGCCTACAAGGGTGAAGACTTTCAATCTCGATATTGTTACAGTGGAGGAGAAAAAGGATATGCTTATTAGCAAAAAGGTGACTGGTGTCCTCTGATCGTTGATGCTCAAGATAATTGACACCTCGCTCTATCCAACCTGAGTGGGACATGATCTCATCCCGGCGAGAAATTGCGAGCTCTACCTGGCACGGTCGTCATTGTTTTACGAGAGTGGTTTCAGGATCCCGGGGGTTGTTAAGGACGGCTTACGAGTTTCCACACCGCTCCTACCTTCGGGGTCCCTTTTCGTACCAGCAATCATCTCACTACAGTTAACGATCATAATTATACATTTACCTCGTTGTCTCTTGCTGCTCCAGTGAATACTCCCAAGTTGATGATCAACCAGACACTGTACTGTTGCAATACTTTGACCTAGGGGATCAAGAGAATCAGCTCATACCGTTTTTTCTTGATTGGTGGAGGAATCAATGGAAATGGTGCGGCGAGCAAAATCTTGCAGATATTCGTTCATAAGCGAACGGTAACTTGGCAATGAAAAGTATTTTCCTGCTTGTTGGAGGAGCTGTCGATTTATCTTCACGTTGATTCCCCATCTATCCTAATCGCCATGATCATCAGCGACCTAACAAAGTCCCACTATTCCAATCCACCGTCACTTCTGGCAGTTCACTTCTGGCACAATTTCAGAGTCAGCGGTGCACGGTTGGGAAACTGCGTAAAACATCGTCGTAGAAGAGAATCACGATGTTGGCTGTTGCATAATGATGACTTCATTCTAATTTCTCCGCTTCGCGCGATTCCGTCACAGTAATCTAGATGTAGCAAGTGGCGTAGAAAGTTTTTTTCCCATCCAATTTGTAATGGTAATGGCTGAATATTCGTCGTCACCGCTTGTCGGCAACTCGTATCACGTTCCGAAAAAAAAAACAATACGGATACTTTCCGGCACGGGAAATGCAGAGAAGTTTGGCAAGCGTTGGTAATTAATGCCTCGTGAATGGGGGTGAAGAGTGATCGAGGCATATTGTACTAAGCGCAGCACAGCGTTGCGATCGAGTTGCCGCAGGAAAAAGAACCCAGATATCGATGGCAGGGCTTCGAAGGGTCTCGAGAGAGGTTTGACTGCCGGGAGTTCCGATTGTGAGACAGAGAAAAGGGAAACCAGCATCGGGGCTTGATTGTCTCCCAGAGTTGAAAGAGCCACATCCTTTTACTCATTTTGCTTTCAGTTGATGAATTCTTCAACTTTGGAATATCCTATTGAAAGCTTACGGGGGTGGAAAAAAACCGGAGAAGTTTTTTCAATGGATTCAATTAGCCTCGGGTAGCCGCGTTGACACAGACGGAGAAACCGGAAGGCGTGAACAGGGTCAAAAAAAGGCATACAAAATGGAAAAGCAGCCTGTTCTCCGTCATTGAGAAGTATCCTTCTATCTTCCTATCGCTTCGTGTCCAACAGTGCCTTCTTCCTCGTACACTTTCTTCAATGCAGTAGCCAATACTGGAGGAAGTTCTTTTCCGTGCAAGTCCATGAAAATGCGGACGAGGAAGAAAGATCAACCTGCGAGTCTAAGCAGAAAAAGAGAAACCGAAAACTTCTAGGCTGTTTATTCCAAGTGCATCGAGCTGTGCGAGATCCACAACGGCTAATCGGGAACAAGTCGTAACTGACGAGGAAGACTCGTCTTTTCTGCGAAGAGAAAATCTCGAAGAAAGTCATTGTTCTCGTCTTCGTTATCGGCTCTCGTCCTTGTTTAAATGTTCAACGTAACTTTGCACTTGTTCGGTGTTGCGGTTTACCGTTCAACCAGCGCGGAGTGGAACCTGAGCCAAATGACAGGAGGAGAAAACGAGAAAAAGAAAGAGGATGAAAAGGGACAAAGCGAAGAAGTTGCTTGTCCCTCCAAGCACGACACCACAGTTCTTGGGTGCAAAAGAAAGTTTAAGTTTGTCGTTAACGCCCTGGTACCCTTATCGCTATATCACTATGTGTTCTCCACATAATGTTACGCGGGCACACATCCTAGCTCGAAGCTTATTCCTACTTTTCACGATTCTAATGCAGGCTTTGACGAAGAGTTGCAAACACTTCGCACTTACCACTCTCACTCCCTCTCGCCAACTGTTTTAAAATATATGACTTCTGGGATCAATAGACTTCGGGAGTTGCCAGTGAAAAACCACAGATGTGCGCAACCCTTGCTAAGTGCACGAAACAATGGATTCTTTCGCAAGGATCAATTCTCCAATTCATTCAGCCTCCATTTGTTGAAATACTTTCACAAAGATGAAAACCCAAGTAGGTAGTCATCAACAAAGCATGCAGGTGCCATTTTATATCCGGGACGATGATGACCTTTGGCTCATTAGATGATGCTTCTCATTAGGATTTATTGTGATTTCGCATTATCGCATTACATCGTCCACCACTGCCTATCGACCTTGCACAGCTTACTTCTGTCACTAGTCCTGCAGTGATCAGCCGAAATTGGGGCACAACGGAGGAAACTCGGGTAGGGTGAGAGAGGATGGAAAGAGAGATGGAGAGAGAGAGAGAGATGGGGGTCGTCATGGGTAAGTGAAAAGAAAACGCGAGTGGCGCGAGTCGGCATAGAGAGCAAAAAAGAAGTGAGGCAACTAAGTGGAAAACTGCCTGAAGGATAATTGCCTCGGCAACGCGCGAAGTCTTGGAATTGGTTGGGTGCCTGGCTCTCTTCAGTTGGTTTGAGAGACCCAACTAGGTAACTAGCTACTGAACATACTATATCCCGAGGAAAACGTCGTGGCTGAGATGTTGAAAGGCAAAACCCCTCTTTTTGGAGCAATGCTCATAGTAGAGACAGAACGAAAGATACAGGGATAGAAAGGCCAATATATTCGCAAAGTCAGCGACAAAATGGAAAAGGTAATTAATTGACGCCAAAGCAATCCCACCAGCATAAATCAATAACTTGTCACTCGACATTTTTCATTTCCACGAACAAGAGGGAAGAAAAGCAGGTTGCATCAAAGACTGGCCCTCTGGAATGTCAATTCGTTCAGCAATCCTGTTCGTGTGCTTCCGCCCATTTCGCTGATTACAAAAATCGTGGCAATAACTCATTTTCATCCCAATTTTCGTAACGTGTCGTTGATGTTTGCAGATGCAAGCAAATGAACGCAAGCTTTTACAAACTACGTGTCTTCACTCATTTCAAATTAACAATCCGCAAACAACCTGAGTTAAATCAACTTTGCAGTGTGTACCCAAGTGATTCTATTGAGCATTGGTGACACATACGTATACACCCACCCACACATGTATGGAGTAGAATGGAGGATTGTACATGTTCAGTAGAGACTGTGTTATTTGTAAGTTGGACGGATCACATGGACATGGTCCGTCTCGATTATATGGCAACCCCGTTCACTCTCGCTTCAACCGTGTCTAGCATTATTCCCCTGGCTGTGTTCTGCGTACACCTAATTATGTACATGTATAGGACACTCGTAACCATACTTCTCTCTCTCTCTCTCTCTCTGCAAGCCTGGCCAGTCCCACGTCCTTTCAATTCCTGTCGTTGGGGCTTGATGGTCCAACAGGGCAATGCCTAGTTGTAATATCGAGGGCTTGTTGATTCAGTGTTCGACTCGCCCCAAGTGTAAATTTGAGAATCAGCTGGCGTGTCATCTGGACAAATCTCACGATTTCGTCCACCAATCGTAGATCCTAGTTTCCAGCGGACGCGATAACGAGAACGATGCTGCTGACGCCACTGTATATCTCGGAAACATCGCTGGGACTTGATGCGAGGAGAGTTTCGACGTTTGCACGAGAACGTTATCGTTTTGCGGAAGTGTGTGCGAGTACATCGTCGCCGGGTGGCAAACACGAAGCCGAAGACGCCTCCACGTGGCCGATACTTGCATCGGGCAAAATCACATGGGCGGGACTAGGAACGAACGGGAGTTGAGAAATGATTGAGGATCATTGGCATCGGGATGAGTGGGTGTTTAAATTCTGCTGGAGTGTCCGTTGAGAGGAATCATGAATTGTATGATGTTAAAGTTTGGATCGTTGGAAGCCAACGTACATTCTTATTTAGATTTTGTCATTCTTATCATTATATCGAATACTATTTCGCAGATGTTTGTAACTTAAAAAATGGCCGAGGGATTGGCGTAGCTAGAATCCGCTGAAAGAGGTTTCAGCAGGTTGAAAAAAATTGATTTTTATTGCATTCCAAAGATGCACATCTCAATCTTATTGAGTTGTTTCAATTTTTATTGATCCGCTCTTGTATCATTATTATTGATATGTTTTGTTTTCATTGTTATTATTGATAAGCTGTGCGGTGCAGCTGCCACGATCTTTTGTGGTAAACAGCAACGGCTTGGGGCAATACTTGGATGGGTGATCGCCGCATCGTAGCTTGCAGGCTGCCTACCGAGCTGTCATAGACTAGAAGTGAACGAAAATGGATCGCAAGAGACCGGAAAAGGCAGAAACATCACGAAACGGTACCGAAAAACACTGATAATGCTCGATAAGGTCAAAAGCGTAAACTGAAATTTTCTGGCAGGTAAAAATTGAGACTCGAAAATGCGAAAATGGTTTCCGACCACCCAAAACGCAGTACTCCGTAGGAATAAGGTCAAGTCCAACAAGACCAAATGCTCATTCCGTTTCAGGTTCAAATAGCATTGGAAAGGGCTCGTTTCAGCCATTTACGCTCGAATTCACTAATTGTTTTTTCATTACTGATGCCGCCAGTGATTAATCGCGAATTTGTTTTCGCCCGGTCCATACTCGGCTGGTTGCGGGCGCCGGAGAACGAAAATCTATCGCAACTCGGCTGATAAAATCGTGGATAGGTCGCAAAGTCGACGAACCGTGAAAAAATATTGCGAGTCAAAAAGTTTCGGTTAAAAGCTGCACATCGGTAAAGTCATCTCGCCGTGCCGCGAACAATGTTACAGGGCGTGTGTAAAAAGAAAATCTCTTTCAGCGCGCACCGCTGCTTCGTTTGTTCCGGTAAAAGCTGCGAATTAAATGCACACGGGTGACAAAGTGGGATGGAGCCTGCGAGCTACCCTTCTGGCGTATGTAGGCCAGAATGGAAATGCGTAGAGGAGAAATACGGACTCAACCACGGGCGAGCCTCGGCAGTAGAGAACGAATGAAAAAAAGATCACCGAGGGGAAGAGCGTCAAGTGAGCAAAGAATGGGTAAATTTTATTATACGCACCTTTTTTTCCTGCACTGTACGACGATTGTTTCACAGTGCAAACTCTATAGTAAAAGACGAGGTGAGGGGAACGATTTTGTGCGTGAAAAGAGACTCGAGTGACAGAATATCGGAAAAAGGGGTGTCTCTATGACACTAATTCACCTCGAATTCCGTCAGGGCATTCTTTCCAGCAGTTATTCGAGTGAATAAAAATTGTGGAGCTCAAATAAAATTTGTGGAAGTCAAACGAAGTTAATGGTAAACAAGCGAAAGTTGTGGAAACGAGATAAACGTACTGGAAATTAAATAATATTACTAGAAAGTAAATAAAATTATTGGAAATAAAATAAAATTAAGGGGAATTAAATAGAATGACTGGAATTTACTGAAAATTGTTTGTTTCCAATTATAATAATAAGGTATACCATTCTATCATACGATCGTACAGAAATTACACGATTGATGAACCAGAAATAAAATTGATGGTAATCGCGCGAAAGTTGTGGAAATCAAATGAAACTTGTGAAAATTAAATTAAATTACTGGGAAGGAAGTAAATTAACTGGAAATGAAATAAAATTACTGAAAATGAAAGAATATGACTGGAAATGAAATAAAATTATGGAAAATGAAATAACATTACTGGAAGTAAAATAAAATTAGTGGAAATTAAATTAATTTGTTTGTTTCCAATTAGACTTGAGGTTTTAGATTAGATGCAATTCTATCAAACGATCGTGCACAAATTACACGATTAATACACCAATGTAAAAAAAACTATTTTTCCAATGACGCAGATAAGGCATGACGGTCGCTTAAGCGAGCGTTTCTTAATTCGAGGCTCGCAGATGCGGGTGAATTTTCGCGATGACTGTGCGAAAGGCCTTGCGGGAATTTCTCTTTCCCAAACGAGAAACCCTGATGGGAAAGCAAAGGGATGCGAGAATGAAAAAAAAATCATGACGAAGGGAGATACACGAGAGATCCCAGACCCGTGTTAAATTACCGCAAAAACAGCACCTGTCGATGATGTTTTTCCTTTGTGGCAGTTCATCACTTGAGTTACGCTCCAGAGCATCTCAAACCCAAATAGCCGCCTTCTGTTTGCTCATTTCTCAGCATCCCTTTGTCGGAAATTCCACGAGACATGGTGGTCCAGAGTTTGCTTTTAAAAATTTTTATTTATCAAGGTGAAACTTAATCAAAATGCAGCTTGATTCACCAAATTGTTTTAAGAAATCGAATGGAAAGGATTAAGGGGTCTGCTCAATTTAGACGCTAAAAAAGGCTATATTCATGATTTTTTATTTTTAGGTTTTATATTATAGATATTGATATAAAAGTGGTTACATTTAATAAATACACGTTCGAAATACAGAATTGTTTTTTAAAAGTATTTATGTAACCCAAAGAAACAACGTTTTTGGATGGCTTGTTGATAACATTTTCGAAACTATTGAATCGATCCTTATGAAATTTTAACCACATATTCTTTACAACTATAGCTATACCGTATATCAACATTTTTTTTTAAATTTTGATGTTTACGTTTTTTTTGCCAAAAACGGTGAAAAAACACGTTTTTTTTTTCGCAAAATGTCCGCCATTTTGCTATTTTTGCACATATAAAAAATCGTCTGATATGCGCTATAGCCATTAACATACTGGATCCAAAACCGTTGGATTTATTTGTTTCGGATGATCCATCTCCGAGATTTCATCAACAGCGCAGACCGACCATTTTTTGGGACATTTTTTAACTACCATTCTTGTCTATACATAGTGACTTAAATATATAAATGTTTTAAATGTATTTCGAAAGTGTATTTATTAAGTGTAACAACTTTTTTATCAATATCTATAATCTAAACCTATAAAAAAATCATGAAAATTGTCTTTTTTAAGCGTCTAAAGTGAGAAGACCCCTTAAAAATGAATCACTTCGCGATCATCTGGATGAAAAATAATTGAAAGACCTTGCGAGCCATCGCGCATTTCACCATCGAACTACCCGATAAATCGAAGGTGCCGAGGGCGCTCGCTCCCGTGGGCATCAGCATCGAGTGTCGTCAATTCTTCTCCCGCGTCTTTTGAAAAATCAACGAGTCCGCTGGGAACGAAAAAAAAACAGCGAGAAACGTAATTTGAAGAAGCATGAGAAAATTAAAACGGGCGGAAGTTTGTGAAGACCGAGAGGAAAAACGTAGAAAATAACAAAATTGACTGGATCAAGAAGAAGAAGAAGAAGAAGAACAAAAACAGAATAAAATTTCCGACAAAGAGTTCCTAGAGAGATGAGAAAAAAAGCGGAAAACGCATCACGTGAGTTCGTCTCCCTATTCGGACTGGCGTTCCCATCAGCACGAACGATCGAATAGGGTTTCTCTCGCCAAGCTCGACGCTTAATTAGAGATCTGCCGGTATTGCCCCATATCTCTCTCTCTCGTCCCCCCCTCTCTCTCTCTCTCACAAATGGTGAAGGACAGAAAGATGCTGGGAAAGCTCCCGCTTGACTCAGCAAGCGACAGCTCGACACGATGCTTTTGACGCGCGTATTCATAGATTGAAACAAGATGGAGAAAGATGAAGACAGAAAGACACGTAGAGAGAGAGAGAGAGAGAGAGAGAGCTGGTTGCACTGGTTTCTCCGCAGAAGATGCATCGAAGGAAACCCAGCTGGGTCCCGCACGAGCTGAGGAACGGGAGACGCGAGATCGTCCACGCTATCGCAAGCTTAAACAATGGCAGCGTACACAGAACTGAACGTAGGCGGGATATCGATTGGCCTACATAAACTATATATCCCGCACCTGCTGATGGTTTGCCGGAGTGAGACGAAGAAACACGTCATACCGTTTCACCTGGCCCGACTGACTCCGCAGTCTCCTTTCCTTCTCCTTCTGGCTGCCTACACGGACTAATATATCCTCCCGATACCGGAAATGGCTGGAGGTATATGAGGAACAAGAGATCCCGCCAGACATTCAATCTTGGCAAACTTCATCGCTCAATGTATACATTCCGCTCGAACGAACCGTTCGATTACACAACTCGCGTATTTTTCCAGTAGGTGAGCCGAACTCATACTTCAACACACCCCGGTTGTACTTGTGGATGGTTTTTCTCCGGAGCCTGTTCATTGTCGAATTGGAATAGCGAATACCCAAAATCGCTGGGAAAAATACAATCAGAAGCTACGAAGATGGAGGGACTCGACAGGCAAACGGCCATTTGATTCTATTGGATCTAATCATCTTCCAAAGTGCTGATTCGGTTCTTTTGGATCTTATTTCGAGCTATCAAAAAGGACCAATACTCTAATTGCGTCCTGACGTCAACCTGCTAAATCTTTGAATTAGAAACATTGAGTCTTATTAGATTCCGGCGAGTCCTGTTTCGTCCGTTTCGTATGAAGCCTAGATTCCTCACAAAGATAACTGGGCCAAGATTGAGCCAAGTAGAATTCGGCAAATTTGTTGGAAACTCCGGTGAGAAGCCTACGATTTACGAAAACCCAATAGTTTTAATATTCTTCTACCAGATTGGAATCCGGTTCGGACTATGAGGACGAAAAAAGAACTCTTCGCCTGAACAGCTATTTTTTATCCCCGTTATAAATCCATTCCACTGAAGACAAATGTATGTCATAAAACGTTGCACATTTTACTAGAAGATTCATTATTCCCTAATGTATTTTTTCACAAGGTGGGCAGAGGTCACTTCTATGATACACCTATCATAGTCATCAATGATTTTTTTTTGGATCCTAGACACATGTCACGAGTAAACGTGTATAATTCACCAGCAATCCGATGAACCAGGCACTACCACCTTGCTTCATACGAGAATACTTGACGTGCCAGGAGGTACATGTGGAAATGAAAGTATAATCAGAAGCCGCCCGTCAGGACGGCCAATAGTACAGAGAACTTGTCAAACGGTAATCAGCTGATAACTTGATGATGACAGACTGTGACGAGAGGGAAACTTTCTCGACTGGTTTAAGGTTAACGCAAGGTGTAAGGTAAGAGATTGGACAACACTAGCGGCTATTGAGAAACATCATTGGGCCCAGTTCGATTTTACCGACCAGCAAAGGGCTTGCGTCGTCTGTCTTCAACGTCATTACATTGGACACGTTGATTCTCTCTGATGCAATTTTCCAATAACAAGGATGAAGGCAGCCTACATTTAGGGTAACAGTGGGATAGTTGCCGTAGGGGGATAGATGCCTCGTTAGTGACCTTACATATTTAGAAACATGCATTGGCACACTGACTCGTTCACACTGAGGGGCGGCGGACCAGTAGGGTCAAACTGGAAACAGTGGGTACACTGAACCTTTTGTGTTTCCCAGAAGTGGACATGTTTATATGAGCGTCTTTTTCACATAAGAACCGCCCTCGGATGCCAATAGGGTTGAACCTGTCTGTGAGTCGCTCCCGCGCAATTCGGTTGTGAGAGGTGATTTTATATTATTTTTGGTGCCAAAGGTTGAAAAACCAACTGAGTTTGTATGTTTTTTGCTTTTTTACCTATCGCAGTTATGTTCGAGTATTGTTCTCCCGCAATATACAGCTATATTGCGGTATTTGAGCATTGTGTTTGTTAACCCAACAAAAATCGAAACTTGCCAGTACCCGCTTTAGAAAAAAGAGAGGATCGGTGCAAAGTGGCTCAATTTTTCGAGGTACACAGAGGTAAGTCATAATATGAATATTTTCGCGTTCTGATTTAGTTAGGTACTGGCACTACCTCATTAGGTAAGTACTCATTGTTGATTAATATTCAATAAATGATTGTGATTGATCTCATAATATGCTGTCTTTTTTAAATTAATTTTTCAATAGTTTACTGTACAATACTCCCCACTGTATAGAGAACAGCACTCCATTACCTACAAATGTACAGTGGATCAGGGTAATTTTCATCAAATTTTGCTTGATTTTAACATTTTGTTTCACTGTGAAATTAGGCATGTTTCACTGTGTACACCCCCAAGTACACAGTGGATCAAATCCCATTAAAAAAAAGGTTATTATCTCAATGTCTATTGGGTTAGGCCGTTCAGTGTCTTTCAACAAAATGAAGCCATCGAACACACTTCACGTTTAGTCAAGGTTTCATTGAGATTGTGTGAACGGTTAGGCAGCTATAGACCTCTGAAAAAAATGAGCCACTGATCCCACTCTGATCCTACTTTCCATATTATAGCATCAAACTTGCCACTACGTGTTTCTAAATATGTCGGGTTACTATCGAGGCATCTATCCCACTTCTACCCTATTTTCCTATACTTTTCGCAGTTTTCCTTAGCTCTGGCATATTTGGAATTTTTGCTGTAGCTGCGGTCGCTTGAAGGAGAACTATGCAATAACGTTCCAACTGGGCCACCACATACGGCGAGGGTGAGGCATTGGGAGAGCGGAATAAACATCCCCGGTTTCAGGCACTCCATTTTCATGCCAAAATGGATAGCCTAGAGAGCACTGATCTCTTTCTCTCTGTCCCTTCATTTCTTTCTCTCTCTCTCGCACGCGTTCAGTGTGTCCCTTCGGAAGCTTCAGAGCCCAGCCGCTACCAGGGTCCGTTGATTACACACCCCATCCAGCCCGCTTTTCTCTGTCACTGAGCTAGTGCGACGCAAATTAAATGCCTTTAATAAAGCGAGTCCGTATTTCCCGGTCTCGACGGCTTAGGTCCCCCTCTCATGTCTCTCTTTCCCACCATCTCTTCGCGCAAGGAACATTGAACCACCGAGCACTTTAACACTATGTCGTCACAAGGTTTGGAGCATCATCTTCACCAACCCTCTCTCTTCTGCTTCTGTCTCCAACCCGCTTCGGGTTATTACCAGTTTCAGGGTCCAAACTGTACGCGATATTCGCACCAAGATGATGTTTTTTTCGTTACTTTTATTCAGATGTTCGCAGTCCTTTTTCTCAATTGCGTCCTCCAATCGCAGATCTCTGTATCTGTGGGGCATAAAACCCTGGCGGAATTCTTAATCATCGTTAAATCTTCCTAGGAACTGGTTATCAACTTTTAACGACAGAATCTGTAGTGCAGAAAATCTCAACATTCGGAATTATTACAATGCCTCATGAGATGATCACAATGAGTGATTCACATTCATCATTTGATAGAACAAGACACTTAAACTAAACGTCTGAGGTTGAATGCTTGTGCGTCTGTGTTCGTACATGCAGCAATGGAACTTCGAGTCACGTGACGCGAGAATCTCGGGTTGGTATGGGTCGGCCCTCGTTCTTCGGCGGACCTCCTCAGTAATGTTGAATCTGTATGCACGATGGCTAAGAAGACCAACGGGCAATAACCCCGTGTCTACATTATTATGCGGATTATATAGTAACTGATATCAGTTCGTTATCGCACGTACATCTCGAATATGTATTTCAAACAACGTCATTTCCGCATATATTCACGGCGAATGGGTGGGTAACGGAGCTCGGGTTTCTGAAGCCACCTAACGAAGGTGTACCTGTCCTTCGAGTCATTTCGAGTGTAGCTTGTACGCCCTCTTCGCCTCCCATCACGATTGTACAACACTGGTGGTGATAGTCACCACAATACTTTGTTTTCATCAATCATATCACAGCGGAAGGTGTTTGAACGAAGGGAATAGGATGCGCCCTTATTCTTGATTTTATAGAATCGGATACGACCTGCCGATTTTCTTTCTGCTAAAAAAAATCGGGAAAAATGGAAGCGACTTCTTCGTGGTTTAAAAAATCGAAGAAAGACTTACCGATTTCCTTCCACGCTTTAATTTTTTTTAACGGTTCGATGTTTGTTCTCACTTTCAAAAAATCGTCAAAAGCTGCCGATTTTTCTCCGCTTTCAAACGAAGCAGACAAAATCCTGCCTATTTGTACCAGCTTTATAAAAGTCTGGAAAAAAACTACCGATGGTTTCTTGCTAAAAATACCTGCCGATTATTTTCGGCTAAAAAACCTGCCGATTGTTTCCTGCTTAAAAAAACCTGCCGATTTTTTCCTGTTAACAGAACCTGCCGATTGTTTCCTGCTAGGACAATCTGCCAATTGTTTTCTGCTAAAAAACCTGCCGATTTTTTATTGCTAGAAAAACCTGCCGATTGTTTCCTGCTTCGAAATCCCGCCGATTTTTTCCTGCTAAAAGAACCTGCCGATTGTTTCCTGCTAGAAAAACCTGCCGATTGTTTCCTGCTAGAAAAACCTGCCGATTTTTTCCTGTTTAAAAACCCTGTCGATTTTTTTCTGCTAAAGACACCTGCCGATTTTTTCCTGCTGAGAGATCCTGCCGATTTTTGGATGCTGAAAAAATCGAAATAAACCTGTCGATTTTTATCCGAAATTATTTTTTCCTTTACATTTTCCCTATCCTTGGAATAATCCATGAAATATCTCAAGAATTCACCAGCCAAAAATCGTTTCAGTCCTCGTCCGACGCTCCGCAAAAGTATCTCGAGCCGATGAAATTGGCTGTCCTGCAACTCTGCTCAAAAGAATTGTACGAGGTCCATGGTCGAGCCAATGCACGCGCCGCTTTTTCTTTTTCTTCCTCTCGCCGACAGTGGGAAAGAAAGGAGAGAAATGGTGGGCAGGAGAGGGGAATCTGACAATGGAGATTCAATTATACTGTCTGAGAGATATATCGTCATCATTGTTAGCGTTTCGTCACGACATACGACGCCAACATTCGGCTTATTGTCGGCCCGTGCGATCGAGGCTGGCAAAGGAGTGATCGGGGTGTGGAAAAAAGAAAAGAGTTTTGAGATTGTGGGAGAGGCACTCGAAGTAACACCGTGGAAATTATGCGGATATACACATTTACCATATACAAATTGTTATTTTAAATGGGATATATATGCGTTTTTAATACGATCTAACGCTGTGAAAGAAACGTATTAGCATATTTAGACTCGCGTGCGTCGCCTCGCCCCTCCGCTGCTCCTCTAACGTTTTCTTTTTCCTCTTTCAACATTCGACATCCCTTTACGTAGCACTGCGAGTGAAAAGAAAATGCCATCCGGGATTAATCGTCACTCCTTCAGCGCTCTTCGTATATCTCGTGCCTCGTTTCTCGTGCACAGATGAATCATAATTCCGAGACATATATACCATTGCCACGACTCCCGGAATCGATTAAAAAATGATTCGGGTCGACAATATTCGAATGCGATAAGCCGGAAAAAAATTGTTTCGTGACGACGTCGAGAAAGTTGCATTGGGGGTCAGAATTTGAGAAAATGAATCATCTAGTAAACTCTGGACACTTTTAAGACTTGCCTTTACCTTTTTTGGTAAGGTTTTTATTCGGAACGAAAAATGGGTGATCGAACAATGGGCCTGTTTTAGTCCTGACAGTCCGGTCTTCTGAACTGCATATTCAAATCTTTCTAACCTCATTATCTAAAGCATTATCCCAGTTATTTTTGAAAGTTAAAAAAGAAAAGTATTTTTAATTGCCAAATGCAGGCATTTGTTTCCGGAAATTTCAATCTTTTTGTTTCAAAACGTACTATTTTATCGATTTTCAACATTTCTCACTTTTTCTTGGTTCATATTCTGCGTATGAGTGTTAATGGAAGAAAAATCTTCGTTGGTATTTTTCGGATTAATCCCGCCTACGCTACGTGTCACGCCGCCTGACACCATCCACCGCAACCCGTTTAGAAGACCGTGTCATACCACGACCATTTTTAAAGATCAATCGAAGATTAATAAAAACATATAATAGCCAAAAGTTAAAAATATTAGGAAAACCAGCAATTTTTGCCTCGCCAATAAAGGTATCTCCCCCCTCAAGTAGCAGTTCATTTTACCTTAAGGGAAGGTTCTGCCTTGTTGGGTCAAAAAATGTTCGATTTTTCACCAATTTTTTATGCGAAAAGTATTAAATATAGAATGTTGATAGTTGGTATGTTGAATAAGCGGTCTTTATTCAACATCAAAATAAATAATAAATAAGCAAAAAAATCGAACATTTTTACTTTGTAGAATATTGTGGATAAGTTGACCTAGAATCAAGAAGAAAAATTGAAAAACAAAAAAATAGTGAGCAATAAACTGTGATTTTTTTCGGAAAAAAAAAGAAACTTCCTTCCAATCGCGCACAATTTTTTTATTTTTCAATTTTTCTTGTTGAATCTAGGGCAACTTATCCCCAATATTGTACAAAGTAAAAATATGTTTGATTTTTTTGGTTCAGATCACCTGTCCGGGACTTGGGCCTTCCGCAAGCGAAGAATGTCATCGCCCGCGCACCGACATAAGTGGGAGGAGCCCTCCCACTTCCACCACCATGTTTTGTCAAACTTAAAAAAATATTTTGATGTTCAATAAAGACCGCTTAGTCAACATATCAAATATCAACATTCTATATTACATACTTTTCGCATAAAAAATTGGTGAAAAATGGAACATTTTTAGGCCCAACAAGGCAGAACCTTCCCTTAAGTTCGAAGCTATAGCTTACTACCTTCATCTCCCCCCACTGTGAAGAGCAGAGTCAAAATGGACTGAAAATTTCGACCCGGGTCCTGATTATAATTGTCCCAGTGATGTTCGGAACTCGGGCGTTTCAATTTGGCCGATGCCCTTCGCTGGGTACGAAGCGCCCCATACGCGTGTACGTGTGCCAGCGCGTGGCGGAAACGAAGTGTATCTCTCCTCGTAAATGGGCATTTGCTGGTCGCTACCGTATTCTCGGCGCATTCGACAAAAAGGTTGTTATGATAGTAGTTCGTCCTCGGGGAGCACTCCCGTCTGACTCTCGTATCTGTAAGCTCTGCAAAGAGAACGCACGTTAAAAGTCACCCGAGAAAGGAATCAAGGAATTCGCCCATTCTACCCTCGCTGTACTTTTTCGCGCAACTGCTCTCTTTTTCTTTCTCCCCAACGAATCCCTCGATCCTCGTACTTCCTCCGTGTTTATACACCTTATCCGTACGTGAGAAAGATAATTTCATTTTCTTCCACTCCTTTTATTTGCCGGGTGTAACAGCGACCGGTTGTCGTACAGGAAGGAAAAGGTAAGGAACACCCACACACATCCTTCACGATATTCTTTCGGAAAAGCGATTCCAAGTGATAATTTCCTCCCCGGCGAGCCGACGGAAATCCACTTGAGCTCTTGGCACTCGGAAGTATCGCTGCTGAAATCACCGCGAGTATCCACTTTCGGCCAGTGTCTTTGGTGGCTCTTGCTAATCAATATCGTATACAATTTAGATTCGAAGATCAGCAACTCCAATCCATTTCTATTTTATTTTAAGGTTGTTGTGGGGTCAAGTCAACATGTTACCACCGAGCTGAACTTTTTTCTGGACCTTTATAACCCATTTGCTGATCATCCTGTGCAGTTTGAATACCTTCCGCAGTACCGTTTTTTTTAGAAAAAAAATCGGCAACTCGACGTATTTCATGGGCTAATTACATTGCGCTTATGGAAAACTGCTGATCATTTTTCAGTACATTATTAAGGCGTTACCCCCACTTGTAGCGCAAAAAAAGGCCTTTCTCATGAATTTTTTTAAAGAAAACTACGAAACTTTTTTAATCGATCAATATACCATCTTAAAGAGCACATCTTGAAGAACTTTCAGTAATTTTTTTATTGTAAAATATTACATTGTTTAGTGGAAAATGGCCGTCAATGAAATAATGTTTTTATATACACGGTTTGCGGTGACCAACATTGCGGCGAAGTGGATCATCTGAAGAAAAAAATGCGGATGGATTTAGTCAAATATAAGTATACACTAGTCTTTAATCGAAGGATTTTAAAAAATATTCATTTTGCACAAAACGGCGGACGGTCAAAGTTAATGGTTCGATTTTAACGAAAAAAACGGCTGTTTTTTGGCTATAAAATGGCCATTTTTTTCGAAAAAAAATCGAATGATTAAAGACTACATTTTTATGTATTAAATAAGCCTGCAAAATTTCAAGAAGATCGGTTCATTAGTGTTCGAGTAATCTTGGTCACTGACTTCAGAAATGCCATTTTGAGAAAAACGCGTTTAAAGTTTCTCTTTCAACGCGGATTCTTCTCTTTCAACGCTCATATCTCAGTCAATTTTGTTCGGATCGACTTGAAATTTTCAGGACATATTCTCAGATACTTATACTTCAAAAAAACGCAATAAAAAAAATCGATTTTTTCAAAATCGTAAGTGGGGCCAACCCCTTAATACCTGCTAAGTGAATGTTACCTCGGAGCTGAAAAAGTAGGTATGGTCTGACTAATTATCGGACTAACCCTTGGTACCGTGGAAATGAGGATTCGCAGTACCGTTACAAAATTAATAATGTTTTTGATAGCGAATTTGTGCGAAAATCACGCACATAAAATACTAGACTGAATCACGGCAACGTCGCAGACGGCACAAATACTCGATTATCGAGATACGGCGATTTTTAAGTTTTCAACCCCTATTTCTTAGGGTTGGTGCGAGTTGAGGGGCAAAATTTTATTGCTTTAATAGCTAACCATTAATTATTTATTCGCTACAAGGGGAGGTTTGCAGCCTAAAATATCTTTACTTTTTGGAAATTTCTCTCTCAAGCCTCACGCTCATGTTCGGCTATAACACAAATACACGAAGGGATACATCCACAGGAAGTTGGAAAATTCTTCATCCTGTCGACAGCAGAAAAAAGGGTCGTCTCCGTTGTTCGTATGCAGTATGAACACGCTCGGCTTCTTCTTGGCTGTAGGGCAATTTCATCTCGATCATTCTCGAGACGCATAACCCTTGATCTCTTGGAAAGGAGGCTTCGCAGGCTATATACATATATATGTATAGATATAAACCTATCAACCCCGTGGTCGTATCGCAAAGTGTAGAAAAAGAATGTGGGGTGAAGGAGAGAGGTAGCGAACAGGGGAAGGAAAAGAAGGATGGAGAAGGCAACCCAAAGAAAACTGGCGGTACATAGCTGTTCTCTCTGTTCCGCATCGAGGTATAAAGCTTCCTGTATTTCTCTCCTCCCTCTGGAGCCTTTGGCTTTTCTGCATCCCTCACTCTCTCTCTCTCTCTCCCTCCCTCCCTCTCTCTCTCTCTCTCTCTCTCTCTCTCTCTCTCTCTCTCTCTCTCTCTCTCTCTCTCTCTCTCTCTCTCTCTCTGCCAGCGGAACACAAGCCCTCGTGTATGTGTGGGGACCGGTTTTGCTGCTTTCGCACAACCGAGAAATACGTGCCTCTTCGGGACAAAAGGCTTCAACCCCTTCGGCCTGCCAACCCCCGCTGGTGGCTGCAGCTATGACCACGCGCCCCATAGTTCGGATGTCAATTTACCTCCGTACAATGCTTCAATCAGAACGCAAACAACAGTGGCCGGTGTCTGGGCCAAACCGAATTGCATTTTACATCGTGACGTTCCTGGGGCCCAGTGCCCCTTGACTATGGGACGTTCCACGCCAATCGCCATGATGTTTTCACGAATCACATGCCCGAGGAACTACGCGCGTAGAAAAAAAGAGGAGGGAAAACGCAATTGTCCAGTTTTCCGCTGAACGTTCAGGGGTCTTCTCACTTTAAACGCTAAAAAGGCTTTTTTCATGAATTTTTTTGATAGGCTTATATTACAGATATTGATGTGAAAGTTGTTACACTTTATAAATACACTTTCGAAATACATTTAAAAAATGTTTCATGTATTTATGTAACTTGAACAAACTTCAAACGCATTTTTCGACGGCTTGTTGACGAAATCTTCGAAACTACTGAACCGATCCTTATGAAATTTTAACCACATATTCTTCACAACCATAGCTATAGCGTATGTGAAAGGTTTTTTTAAATTTTAATATTTACTATTTTTTGTGCAAAAAACGGTGAAAAACACGTTTTTTTGTTTTTTCGAAAATTGTCCGGCATTTTGTATATATAAAATTATTTTTGCATATATAAAAAATCGCATGATATGCGCTATAGCCATTTTCATACTGAATCTAACACCGTTTGATTTTTTCGTTTCGGATAATCCATCTCCGAGATTTTATCAACTTTTCGTCTATAAATATTGACTTGAATAAATAATTTTTTTTATATGTATTTCGAAGGTGTATTTATCAAGTGTAACAACTTTTATATCAATATAATATAAACCTGTAAAAAGAAAATAGCCTTTTCAGCGTCTAAACTGAGAAGACCCCTTAAGTTTCTCTGGGTTTTATTCTTTTTTCAGGGGGGAACTTTTGCGAATCGAGTCTGGTGAAGGGGCTTGAGGTTCTTGGTCGAAATTGTTGCATTTGACGTGCTGTTGTATACATCGACGGGACTGCCCCCCTGCCTCTCTGTTGCGCTTTTCTTCTCGTTGTGCAGTTGCCACGTATATGTTGGCCTTGTGGATTCTCTTCGTCACGTCCGAATCTCGTTTCGCAGCTACGGGCATTCGTATCTCGACGATACTGGCAAACTTGCTGTCACGTATAACTGCATCTCCATCTAATGGTGTTTTCGAGGACGTGCCGCGAACTTGGCGGGAGCATTCAGGGCATCCAGTTGAAATTTTTCGAAAACATCGGTTTTTGGTTTTCGACAATTTCTCAAAATATGTAACTTTTGAAAAATATTGTCTGAACAGTTCAAGTCCATCGGTTCAAAATTGAGGGAGGTGTGGGCGTTTTCTCAAAATGAGTTTTTCAAAATCGGTGACCACGATATCGCAAAAATCACTGCACCAATTAACTTGAATTTTAACGAGCTTCTTCTACATATTTAAAAGCAGTGCTTGAACGAATTTTTTTTTTCGATGCACAGTTTTTTTTTAATGAACGAAAGTAGAGCTTTTTTCCGAAAATCAATATTTCCCTTTGGACTCCGCCATTCTTTTTTTAAATCTATATTTTGTTAAACCCTTCGTCGAGACACTAGATAATTTTATGCAAAAACTAAATGTGTTTCATTTTTTAATTCCGGACGATTCGTTTCCGAGCAGGAGTGGTCACCGCAGTTTTTCGTTTTCCGAACAGCGGTCTGCACAATGCTTTGTATCGGCGACATTTATAAATATTTGTCGATACAATAATTATAAAAGATGATTAAAACCATACTCTATATTGTGAAAAAAAATGAGTTGAAAACCTGCACACGTTCTCCCAAAAAAATTATGGAAATTTCTCTTTTTCCGGCCACGAGATGGTGCCACCGGTTAATTCCTCCCTTCACAATTGTCCCTTATCAGTGATCACTGTTGTTCGCGAGTAGCAGGCAGGCTCATATTTAAGCTGCTGGTTGAAGTTTGATCCTCGTAGAGAAGGATTTCATATACTCAACGAAGGATTTGAACACGAATTACCGCCTCCATCACATAGGATATTATTTTTTTATTCCCGATTAAAATGGCATGGAGTTCACGATTTTTCGAAAATATCCCTCCGCAGCTTCGTCGAACACGTACTGGCTTTGCAGGTCCATACGTAGTTGTCGGACTTGCGCTGTACATACACGGCTGACAGCTCGGACAAACAGACACACGCTTAACGATTCTTTTGATGAAAATTTGTGCAAATCGTAGGAGTTTTTTTTTCACGTGTTACTCACGAGCGTGTGCATCGCTCGAGTACAATCCTCGCTCATGTAACATCACGTATTGACCGCACATGTGCACTGGTTGCAGATAGCACAGGGAGGACGTTTCTATGTGCTCGGAGGGTTCGTTTCATCCCTCGCATGGCCTCGCTGATACTTCAACAAGGCAGCCCATCAATATTGCACGACTGTTTCCCTTTCGCTTTGTATGGCATTTTTCAGACTTCGGTGAACCGTCTGGTCCGCGATAATAAAAGATTGTCACTAGTGAAACTAAATTGGAAAATAAATTTTACAAACCCCATTGCCCTGTGGCAATTTAAAAAATAATTCGTCAGTATCTACCAATTTTTATACATATGCAGGCTCGTCTGAAAAGTCCTTTTTAGCTTTTCCCTAAGTTATGTTTCACTATTTCAAGTTTCCCGAGAGATACATACCAAAATCCACCTGTTGGTATTTGTTTCCCCGCTGCTTCGTAATTGTACTATTTTTGTTACATATTCGCACATGCGTGCGGATACTCACGAGAAACATCACTCAAGGGAGGTTTCTACTTTGTTAGGCAAAAAAATGTTGATTTTGCTGACAGAAGATTAGGTGTAAATATGAAACTTTTCATTATATTCCCACATAAACTTCAGTTTAACTTCAAACGCGTTTTTCTCGAAACCACGTTTTCCAAGTTTGCGGAAGTGCTCCTACACGCCCTAGATGAGCAATCGCTATGAAATTTGGCAGGCACGTGTGCAATAAACGTCTTCATTAGTTGAACTAGAATTATCGAAAAGTATTCAAACGTTTTTATTTTATAAACAAAAAACCGTAAACATTTTTGGTAAAAAACTAAACTTCCCTTTCGATTGATGACTATTTTTTTATTTATTTTTCTTCTTTATTCTAGTTCGATTGATACACAATATTGTACAAAGTCAAAGTATGTTCGATTTTTTTGCTTTAGGTCACCTGTTCAGGACTTTGGACTTCCGCAAGCGAAAAATATCTGGGCCGGCGCACCGACATACGTGGCTTCTGCCACTCCCAGTACCATGTTTTGTCCAACTTTAAAAAATATTATCATGTTCAATAAAGACCAATGAGAAAACATACGACACTTCAACATTCTATATTCAAAATTTTTCGCATAAAAAATTGGTGAAAAATCTGACATTTTTTTCCCAAGAAAGTAGAAACCTCCCTTAAGTGTCCGCCTTCGATTTTGTTGAAACTCATATCTGTGATAAAGTATCGCAATCTATCAGAGACGTATTTTTTTATTACCGGAAAACGGTTTGAATTGGGGAAACCACCCCTCGAAGAAGGGTGTCTCAAGGGGTGGATTTTCAGTTTCACCCACAAGCAGTCCGCCGATCTGAATGAAATAAAAACTAAAATTCTTCTGATGTAAAGTAATGAAAAATCCACTATAAAAGTATTGAACAAAAATGAAATCAAGGGGTGACACGCCTTTCTTTGAGGGGTGGTTTCCCCCCTTGAGGCCGTTTTGAGGCTGATAAAAAAATACTGGACTTTTTGTGCGCCATTCGCACAATTCACCCCATTTCAGCCTCCAGTAAATTTTGGAATTTGTATGGAGATCCGTATAATTTAAGGGGTTACCCCCACTTGCGATTTTGAAAAAATCGATTTTTTTTATTGCATTTTTTTGAAGTATAAGTGACTGAGAATATGTCCTGAAAATTTCGAGTCGATCTGAACAAAATTGACTGAGATATGAGCGTCGAAAGAGAAGAATCCGCGTTGAAAGAGCGTTGAAAGAGAAACTTTAAACGCGTTTTTCTCAAAGTGGCATTTCTGAAGTCGGTGACCAAGATTACTCGGACACTAATGAACCGATCTTCTTGAAATGTTGCAGGCTTATTTAATACATAAAAATTTAGTCTTTAATCGTTCGATTTTTTTTTTCGAACAAAATGGCCGTTTTATAGCCAAAAAACGGCCGTTTTTTTCGTTAAAATCGAACCATTAACTTTGACTGTCCGCCATTTTGTGAAAAATGAAGATTTTTAAAAATCCTTCGATTAAAGACTAGTTTATACTTATATTTGACTAAATCCATCCGCATTTTTTTTCAGATGATCCACTTCGCAGCAATGTTGGTCACTGCAAACCGTGTATATAAAAACATTATTTCATTGACGGCCATTTGCCACTAAACAATGTAATATTTTTCAATAAAAAAATTACTGAAAGTTCTTCAAGATGTGTTCTTTAAGATGGTATATTTATCGATTAAAAAAGTTTTGTAGTTTTCTTTAAAAAAATTCATGAAAAAGGCCTTTTTGTTGCGCTACAAGTGGGGGTAACGCCTTAAGAACTCAACGTAAGCCGGCCAATCTTCGAGTTCATCCGTCCCGTTGTCGCGAGGCAATCGGATTTATTGTGCGGATTGTTCTCGGGAAGAGAGTATAAGGATGACAGGAAATAAAAAGGGCTGCATGTCGATGTTCATTCCCGTTGAAGTGAAATACCAGAGACAGAAAGAAAGATAAAGAGGGGCGGGGGGGAGGGAGACTGCTAAAGCCGCTTCGTGCTGCTTTTTTCACCACGGTTACGTGCATTGGGTCTCCGCCTTTATTGCTCCTTGTTTTTTCATTCTTTTTTACCATTGTTTTTGTACGTCTCCATTTACAAAGGTCCGACGCTTCCTATCGATACTCTTTCATCACGTGTTTATTTTTTTTTTCCGTATTATCCGGCTACATTCACGGTACGCGATACTTAACGCTACAATTCCCATTTTGTCACGATTTTCCTCGCTGACTCTCCGATTCTGTGAAAAAAAGTAATTAGCTCGAATATCCGTAAAATTTGATGAAATTGCTAATCAGTGCTGTCGAGGGTCAATTCACGTCAGAATTTGTTACAATTAATTTTTTCCCGGTGGACGAGGCGAAATCCTTTTTCGTCCACTGTCGTCGAATATCCATAAGTCGAATATCCATAAGTCTAATATCCATAAGTCGAATATCTATGAGTCGAACATCCATAAGTCTAATATCCATAAGTCGAATATCCATGAGTCGAACATCCACAAGTCGAATATCCATAAGTCGAATATCCATAAGTCGAACATCCATAAGTCGAATATTCATAAGTCGAATATCCATAAGTCGAACATCCATAAGTCGAATATCCATAAGTCGAATATCCATAGGTGAGTATAGAGTGGAAATGCGTGCCAGAAATGGCGGGAAGTAGACAAATATAGTGAGTTTTTAAGGTAAGTATAGAGTAAAAATAAGCGCCAGAAATGGCGGAAGAGTGGAAAGACGAAGAAAGATGAGCATTTTAAGAAATTTTCAATAAAGAGAATGCTCGGCAAAAGTTCAAGTTTGTTTGGGTTGTATACTTTGGGTTATACACTATACTCACTTATGAATATTCGTACTTATGTATATTCGACTTATGAATATTCACTTATAGATATTGGCACTTATGGATATTCGACTTATGAATATTCGGCTTATGGATATTCGGTTATGGAAATTCGACTTATGGATATTCTACCCCAGTCTTTTCGTCACATGATTGGCATCAACCGCTCGACACGTCCAGATTTTTCAAAATCTCAGGCAATGGGTGAATTCAGTATTGAAAAAATAATCCACCCTCCTTACGAGACCAATTGACTATTTCTCTGCAATTCTTTCTTCGCATTTTGCGATTTACGTCACAAGAATTTTAATCCCCCGTGGTCACCCGGGGTCAAAATGACCCCAAGCGCAACTCCTAGCCAAAATTATTATTATAAGTTGTTGGTGCCCCAGGCGACTGGCATGCCTTCTAACGGTACCTCGGTGTACCCTCTGCGTTAGTACACACTAGGGTCAGACGTGGAGCTAATTTTTCCTCAAGCTATTTCCAATCATGGAGCTATTTTTTTCCTTGAACTATCATATCTCAAGAGAAACACCCTAAAATTTCATGATAAAAATTGGCGATTACAAATATATATATATGTGTGTGTGTGTGTATGTGTGTGTGTGTGTGTGTGTGTGTGTGTGTGTGTGTGTGTGTGTGTGTGTGTATATATATAATTCCTTTCTCTCCGCCTTACAAAGCCGCCGAAATCTTGTAACACGCATCCTCGTTGCATAACGTTTTTTGTCGTGACATTCCATACCACCTTTTTGTCAGGAATTCAGGAATGCGTCGAAACTTCGAAGGTACGATGCTGTCGAATCGAAGTTTCCATCTATTCACTGCTGAGACAGTTATAGGGCAAGCCTATTTATGGCCTTATCAGGGAAAGCCTTAGCAGGGCCTCACCTGGGAAAGTCTGCATAGGGCCTTATCAGGGGAAGCCTCAGTAGGGCCTTATCAGGGAAAGCCTTA
Source organism: Ophion ellenae (assembly GCA_963210295.1). Classification (NCBI taxonomy): domain Eukaryota; kingdom Metazoa; phylum Arthropoda; class Insecta; order Hymenoptera; family Ichneumonidae; genus Ophion; species Ophion ellenae. The sequence goes on along the minus strand of OY723386.1, from coordinate 40,432,457 downwards.
ATAGGGCTTACCAGGGCAAACCTTGATAGGGACCTATCGGGGAAAGCCTTAGTAGGATCTTGTCAGGGACGGCCTCATTAGGGCTATATTAGTATTGCTTGATTTCGGACCTGAATACGTCCGACCCGATCGGGGGCCGGATCAGGATGTCCGTAATAGGTGTCACCCGTATCACACCCCAGTCGGGGCCTAAGAAATTTCTACGCGGGGCCTTGTCCTATACAGCGCGGGTTAGAAATGCCGATTCCAAGAGCGAATATCTCGATAACGGGATGGTCAATGTATTTAAATTTTCGCAAACGTATGCAGGATACCCTGGATAACATTGGTATTAAATTACAAAACTTTCTGTCTCACCCATTCTTAGCATGTAGCCCCGAACCCCGACCTCTCATCCACCAGCGTCGGTTGCTCTCTTCGTTAGATATTTCTATGCTCGTATTTCGAGGCAAATGGTGCCATGAAAAAAATACTCCTTAACGGGATGTGTTGGCAGAATCAGAATGCGACTGTAAATATAAATAAACAACCTCGGTAGCAACGGCAGTGATGGTCAATTGCAAACCCGTACAGGTAATTACCAATTCGGAGCTGATCCCTCGTCCCATGGGATCCGGTAGCGAGGTTTCGACCATGCTATCTCCATTTCTGTTGCTCTCTCTCTCTCTCTCTCTCTCTCTCTCTTTATCACTCTCTCGCTTTCTCTCTCTCTCTCTCTCTCTCTCTCTCTCTCTCTCTCTATCACTCTCTCACTTTCTCTTGGTTCCTGCTCTTTATGCTCGTTTTTCGAAGCCCCAGTGGCACCGTACCATTCCGCACGCACTCCATGCACCGAGTATATCTCCCCTGTAAGCCCGGACACGACCCGTAAATTTATAACGCGCCCGCGGAGTTAAAAGAGAATATGTATTCAGAGTTATCAGTGATCCCACTGTCAGAATCTCCCATGTGGCAGGTTCAAAAAGTTGGACGGATTATTCGTTAAGGTATTTCACATTCTCTTTCAACGTGATATCGCGTGCTTCGTTTTGTCGAGACTTTTTGCAATGCTCCCTCGGATTTCAACGTGAAGAGGGAGAGTTAATTTTTTTTTGCGTTGATCCTTCATGATGAGTGGGAGGTACAATCTGTGAAAAAGTAGCGACGAATTGAAGATTTTAAACATACTTCCTTGATGCAAAGTAAAGTCAGTTGTAAGTGGCATAATTTTCGGATCAAGCATAAGACTTCCGGATAAAAGTGGTTTTTTTGTTTGAACTTGTATTTTTAATAATACAGTTTATTAGGGAAAATCTTTGAAGAGTGAGTGTGCGATTCAGGACCGTTGCAATTTTCGAGCCACTCGACGGTTGACAGCTGTAATGTTGTTAAGGATTAGAAACATTTTGAAGAGTTTTTTTTCAAATATAAATTAGCAACAGAAAAATCTAAAATATTCCGAACTTTATTTTTTCATTATGCTGATTCTCATAATATTGGGGAGTCGTTTAAGGTCCTGTAAGATTCTTTTGAGGCTTTGTGATGTTTTCCCAGGTTTTGTTAGGTCCTTTAAGGTCCTTTTAGGTTCTGCGAGGTCCTTTAAGGTCCTGTAATAACGCATGCAACACTACTGGCAGTGAAAAGTCTTACAAAATCGCACATCCAAACTTCCAACGAAAGAATTTTTATCGCCACATTTTTGCAAGATTCCCATACATTGAAAAATCCATACTTAAAAAAAAATCTGCTACTCCAATGCGCAAAAAAAGGAAAATCATTTCCGCTTGAAAAGGGAAAAGTATCCACGTGTAAAATTTTTTTCCCGGAAGCGTGAGCCGCGTAAGAGGATCCGAGGATCTTTCGGTCGAACCACATCCAAACTTCTAACCTACACATTTTTATCGCCACATTTTTGCAAGATTCTTGTACATAAAAAAATCCATACTTAAAATAAATTCTGCTACTCCAATTTCCACTTCGAAAAGGAAAAGTATCCATGTGTAGGAACTTTAGCCGGAAGCGCGAGCCGCGCAAGACGATCCGAAGGATTTTTCGGTCGAAGCACATCCAAACTTCCAACGAACGAATTTTTATCACCACATTTTTGCAAGATTCTTGTACATAAAAAAATCCATACTTAAAAAAAATTCTGCTACTCCAATGCGCAAGAAAAGGAAAATCGTTGACATCTCAAAAAGGAAAAGTGTCCACGTGTAAAAACTTTTTCTCGGAAGCGCGAGCCGCGTAAGAGGATCCGAAGGATTTTTCGGTCGAAGGGTCGAACGGGCGTAAAGTTCGGCGCCTCGCGGGAAATATCCCCACGGCTAGTTGGCCTCGCGGGCAGTGAGCCTTAACCCCGTGTGTTCCAATCCCCCAATCCCACAGATGTGCCACCGTTTGTACACGCAGGTGTAAAATAGATATTCGTTTGGGCGCGGCGCCGTGTGACACATTTGGTACGTTATCACTGTACGTGGGCTTATCGTCACTATATGGGATCACACCGTATACACACCACAAATTCATCGTTGCGGCTATGCCCACGATTTGATCTCTCCACTGGCGGGCTCGGCACTATCGCCGAATTCGCCTCGACACTCGATGGATCAAGCCTCTCGCGCGTTTCATTTTGATGTCTTTGACCTCCCGGAGCTTCAGAATTGGCGGCTGTACGAGTGACGTTTGCCTGACGAGATATCGACGAGGGCAGCCGAATGGGAGATTGCGAGTGGTACTTTCGTCGATAGGATTAATCGGCCAGCCTCCACAACTGGATTGCGCATATTTTGCACGTTCAACGGAAAACGTAAATGCGTCTGTCGTGTACAATCGAACGATAATGTATTAAATAAATCAGGGAGGAAAAATTGTCTTTTTTCGTTTCAGCCTGATACAAGATTATAATGGACTATGTCGAGAATGAATTTTGGGTCTTTGTTCCGAAAAATCAAGCGCGTTTTTAACACATTCTCCATTGCGTGAACCTCAAAGTTAAACAAATTAACATAAATAATGTTTTTAGCGATTTTTTTAATTATAAGAGGTAATTTTTTTAAATCATCAATGAACCTTTATTTTTCCATCTTTTAAGTTTAAATTTAGGTTCATGTTGGGCGTATTATTATATTTTAGGGGAATGTTTTTGTTTTTTTTTTTGCGATTCCAGATAATCAGAACGACCTGTTCGACCGAGGAATGCCCTCAGCGCATTTCTGAGAGGGCAACTTTAAGCAGCAGCGCAACTATTTATGAATATTTTTTTATGAAATATTGATTGCAGTTGGCTCAAATGCTGAATAATAACATGTCCTTACTTGTAAAGCGAGAAACTTCTATGTTTTTCAAAGAAAATTCGAGAAAAAACGACCGCTTACTCGACCCTCCCCCCTTAAGGGAATATACGCTAGGAATATTGTTTTAAAAAAACTCGTTCTTCGGTTATTAAAAATGAACGTTTTAAGAAATATATTTTAGTTTAATACGTACTTATTGCATAACCAGAACAAAACATACAAAAGTGAGTCGGATAATGATTAAGGCTGAATAAACTGTTTTATATTGAGTATCAACTGAAGAGCTTACTCATAAATGCTGAAGGGAAATACGTGCCACTGTTTTTTGACGGAGTTTCGCCTATTTGGCGCAGGGGAAAAGCTGACATTTCACCATATTTTTTACGACATTAATACCCCTATTACAAATCTATATACAGGGTGGACCGTGTAACATGACCACTCCAAATATCTTCGTTGCCTTTGGAATGACGAAAAAAATGTCAGCAGGTAATTTGATTGATTTCGAAGGCCTGATACAGTGGTGAAAAATTCACTTTTGTCAGGGTCATAGTTTTTGCGTTCTCAACGTCATCAATGGTTTTTCAAATGGCAACATGTTTTTTTTTTCATTAAGACGTTGAACTGATATTCAGATGAATCCAACGACATATGATATCATGACCCTGAAATGATATTTCACCAAAATACACATGTGAAAACGGGAAATCGTCATGGTAGTGACAATAAGAATATCCGAATAATGTTACTGAATTATATGTGCAGAAAATTTATTGTAACAAATATTCGATGTGATGGGCACTAACCTTGACACATTTTTCAAGACGTCGGATGAATGATTTTCTTGACCTTCGAATGGATTCTGATGTGACAGCGGCGCAGGTTATCCAACGGATAACAGATCAATGGTTTTTCAAATGAGAACATGTTTTTTTTTCATTAAGACGTTGCAGCTGATATTCAGACGAATCCAACGACATATGATATCATGACTTTGAAATGATTTTTCACCGACATTTTTTCATTTTTCACCACCGACGTCATAGGACGTTGGATTCGTCTGAATATCAGCTACAAAGTCTTAATGTAAAACAAAAACATGTTCCCATTTGAAAAATCATTGATGAACTTAAGAACGCAAAAACTATGATCTTGACAACAATGAATTTATCACCACTGTATCAGCCTTTCGAAGTCAATCAAATTATCTCCTGACATTTTTGTCGTCGCCCTAAAAGCAACGGAGATATTTAAGGTGGTCACGTTAAATGGTCCACCCTGTATACAGGGTGTCCCAGAAGTAACGTACGCCCTTCTAGCATCTGGCGGGAAAAAAAATTCTGAGACGAAAAGTCCTCAGTCCTTTTTTGATCAGACGCATAGATAATTAATTATGAATTCAAATAAATAGCCAATCAGGTGCGCGCTACAGGAGCAAGGCAGCGCAGAGGGGAGGGATAGGAGAATGCGTTGTAATTGCGTGCGCCTGAAAATGTGTGTGGAGGGAAAATTCTGAAAGCATGTGTGCGAGTGCACACACACACACACACACACACACACACAAACACACACACACACACAAACACACACACACACACACACACACACACACACACACACACACACACACACACACACACACACACACACACACACACACACACACACACACACACACACACGCACACGCGCGCGCGCACGCAATTGCAACGCATTCCCCTATCCCTCCCCTCTTCGCTGCCTTTCCGTTGTAGCGCGCACCTGATTGGCTATTTATTTTAATTCATAATTAACTATCTATGCGTCTGATAAAAAAATGAATGAGGTCTTTTCGTCCCAGAATTTTTTTTCCTACCAGATGCTACAAGGGCGTACGTTACTTCTGGGACACTCTGTACATAAAACAGTTCCGCGACTGACTGACTGACATATAGACAACAGTCAAAACCGCTGAAGATAGAAACATGAAATTTGGAAAATATGTTTCTTAGAGGGTGTAGAGGTGCACTTAAAAAAGGATTTTTCGCAAATCACCTCCTAACCCCTTAGGAGGTGATTTTCCATACAAACTTTTATACCCTATTCCCCCCCCCCCCCCACCCGGGAAATGGAGCATAAAAGTTTGTATGGAAAATTGTGTTCCTCGCGTGCATCAACGCGGGCGAAGTCGCTGGCGGAAGCTATTCATATATATAATAACTTTAAAGTACACGTATTTAAGTTATTTTACAAATTTCTTCATTCGGAAATATTGAAAAATGTCAGACCTTCGGCTGATTTCCGGAAGCGTCTATTTTTAAAGAATTTTTCATTTTAGTGAAAACTTTAAATTTTATTAAGAAAAAAACGAATATCTTAAACCCCGCAAAACGTGACTTTTCAGTAATACCGTTGGCATTTTGTTAAGAATTGCAATTTCAAAAAAATCCTTTCGAAAACCTAATAATGTCCATACACACCCTACAGTTGTATAATATACGTAAACTTATTAGCCGAATGTTTGAGCTGCCAGCCTTCCTCCTTTTCACTTTTTACCAACAGAAAAAAACAGCTGTCTCCCAGGTCTTTTTTCAACTTGAAACTACGTTCATCAGCTTCGAAAAAAGTCACTGGAATGCGCATAATCAACATGAAAAAACTTCCGATTTCCAACATATAATAGAGCACAAGACTTTTTTGTTCAACTTCGACCGTACTTTTTGTTCAATGTCACTGCTTGTCTACGGATGGGCTACCAGTGTCCCCAATGTATATATTAGAGCCGTACGTGCACATTTTCGTTTTTTCCCTTACTTTGACAAGCTCGATGTTGACAGATGCGATAGAAAACCTGCGGAAAAGTAGTTGCAGTGAATTCAGGGGCTGCAATCAGGTAGTGCAGCTGGTCGGTTCGGTCAAAGAGTGAAGACCGTCGAACAGCTCGTTACTGGACTGACCATACATGCGAATGGGCGAAGCGAGCGACAGTGATATATGTGTGTATGTATATCACTCTCCCAATTTCTTCACCCATGCATATATACGTATAGGGAAAGCTGATATTGAGGTCGTTCGATTTCGCAGACCATCCTCAGTGTAGCCCAATGTCCCGATAGCCAACATTACGTAAATATCAGCAATTCAAGCTACCCTTTCCATATGTATTTATCTATATACAGGGTGTCCCAGAACTGAACGCGTTATCTGATATTTGACGTTGGGTGTGAAATTCTGAGTCGATTGATATAAGCATGTATGGGTTTCAGATCAACCCCTGATTTGTTATTAATTTTTAAAGGCGGGCCAATCAGGTATGCCCGATGAGCCGGCGTACGTCAGTAAGCGATAGGGCGCATCATCGGCTCATCGGGCGCACCTGATTGGCCCGCCTTTGAAAAATAATAATAAATCAGGGGTTGATCTGAGCCCCACACATGCTTATATCAATCGACTCAGAATTTCACCCCCAACGCCCCATCCAGGGAACACATTCAGTTCTAGGATACTATGTATATATATATGGGGGGGGGGGGGGGTATTCGAGCTCAGAACTATTTCCCCCCTATCGTTGATTATAGATATCGATAGCGGAAAACCTCACTCCTAGTGTCAAAAGAACACCTAATCTTTTTCAATCTTTTCCCCCACCCCTAGCGCTTCTGCGGCGTCAAAATAACGAAAACTTCACTCAGCTCGTTTTGGAATTCAGAAAAAATTTGGACACGTTTTAGACCTGTTTTGTGCATTTTTCACCAAAGTTCAACTTGTGCTTCTGATATATACTATTTTTTTTGGGGAAATATCGATGTCTCGCATGATTATTCGACGGTTTGTTAGCCAGAAGGGTACCTACTTTTTCAGACTCGCAAGTGAAAAAAACATAAAAAATGACGAAAACATTTTATTCTAAAATGGAAACAATGTATGTAACATTTATAATGCCCGCAGCAGGATTAGGATCATCCAATAAATTAATCGAAGCCTTTTCTGTTGAGGCAAATTCGAATTACTAGCACAATGAAAAAGTGAGGAAGAGAGTCAGAAGGCCTGTGAACTAGATAACACAGCGTATATAACCTAGTAAAAATAGGATTTGGAATGATTCAAGAGGAATTCAGAATGGAATACATCCCAACCGAATTGAATTTTATCTGAAATCATATGAATTTTTTTTTACTCGCCAGACCGAAAGTCTTCTAACTTCCAAAATTACGAATAATGATACCCAGAATAAAAATTTCATCGATTTTTTAAATAAATATCAGCACGAGTTGAGCTTTGGTAAAAAAATGCACAAAACAGGTATAAAACGTATCTAAATGTTTCACAATTTCAACAAGGGCCCGAGTGGACTTTTCGTTTTTTTGAAGCCGTATAAGGGCAAGAGGTGGCGAGGGAGGGGGGGGGGGGGGTTGAAAAATAAGTGTTTCTTTGACACCAGGAGTCAGGTTTTTCACCATGGAAATCTATAATGAACGATGATGAGGGAAATCGTTGTCTGAGTTGAGCTGGAATACCCCATATATATAATACAATATATATAGTTTTGCAAGAGCATTGAAAGGGTAACGTAGGACGCAAGTGATGCATATGCGCGTCCGCGTTTACTAAAGCGGCATGCTGGTACGGATATATATATATATATATAAACATACATGCGTATGGTATATACATGACGGGTACGTATATTTCGCGTGTTGATAAAATCAACTTCGATGTTTGCTTTCCGAAGGTTTGCGAAATGTTTCATCAGCGCCTCGAGAGTACTTCCATCTCTGTCTCGCTCACTCCGCACCCTTCTTTCTAAATGCACTATACGCTCCTATATACTTTCCCCTGCAAAAGTACGCCCGCCTCCAAAATGCTATACAGGTATATATATATATATATATATATATATATATATAGATATAAGCTCTATTTTTTTTCCTTTTTCTCACCATCCAATTATTTTCTTTAAAGAAAAAAAAAATTGTCGCGAAAGCTGCGAGCGGTCAAAAAATATTTAGAGGTCGCTCAAGCCTCCCAAAAATTCAAATTGTCATTAAAAAATCGATTTTTTGTTTTTGTCCACTTCTCACCCATGAACTCTACGCTTTATATTTTTTTAATTAACCTCGCGACAGCTGTAGCCGGCTAATAAATATTTAGTGGTCGCTCAAGAGCTTCAGAATTTCCAATTGTCGGCATTTTTTTTTACTCTTCCACTCATAAATTTAACGCTTTATAAAATATGCAAAACAATTAATCCTTCTTTCTGTATATACAGAATTTTCACATTTACCTCACACTTCTAACCCAACAATTATAATCGTTGTTCTCATAAAATATTTCTTTAAACCTCTGGTCCATAAACAAAATTTGAGGTCGTTTTATTCGTAAAACTGAAATGGCAGCTGTTTCTGGGGCATCGTAATGCGTCCCACAGTTCGTCTCATTAGTCAACCTGCGGACCAATCGTAGCTGTACTCTGTGACGAGCGACGCCATAATACATGAATACATAATAATCCATAATAACACATATCGTCTAAATGGTGTTTGTTACAAATTATTATAATAAATCATTCAGAAAATGTAACAAATCGCCGTTTATTTTGTTTTTATGCTACAAGGAATTATAGTGCATGCCAGATTAATTTTTTGGCGCCAGTTCTGAATTTCGTAAACTTTGAGCGACCACTAAATATTCATAGGCGGGCTAGAGCTTTCGCGAGGTTAATTTAAAAATTATAGAACGTTCAAATTCACGGATGAGAAGTGGACGAAAAAAAATCGATTTTTTAATTAAAGTTTGAATTTTTGAGAGGCTCGAGCGACCTCTAAATATTTTTTGACCGCTTGCAGCATCCACGATGATTTTTTTTTTCTTTAAGACAGTAGTCTGCTTTAGAAGCCGAAAAAAAGCGTTTTTTCAGCAATTTTGTTGAAAGGGAAGGAAACGAAATTTTGAGACGATAGTGTATTATATTCAAGCTTTAAAAAACAATTTTTATTATTAAAAAATATTGAAATTTTTCAAAGTTGTAACGATTTTTCTGGGGCGCCTGGAGTCTGCACTTGTAAATCGGTGCCGGTGATGGAGGTCGTGCGATGCATCTGAAACAGTCGAACCAAATTTTTTTATAGTTTTTATAAGATCCTTTTCTATATGAACTAAAAAAATACCGAAGAAATGATGAAATTCCAAATTTTTTCGAAGTTTGAAAAAAAATTCACTTTTTTGAAAAAAAAAATCACTTTAAGTTGCAAAACAAGTAATTTAAATAATACTTTTGTCCAACTTTTTTAGTTCAAATAGAAGATAATTTAATACTGAAGCTAGATCACTTTGTTTTTTTTTTCGATCGGACATATATTGTTTTTGCTATCGCCGGGACCGTTTTCTAAAACTTGTGAAAATGAAAACTCGATAAAACGGGCTTTAAAGTTTTCGGTCCGAAAAAATATAAGTTTTTGGATACTTACACTAATTTGATGTTAATCAGCTATCCCCGGGCCATACAATAATCCTTCCTCTTCTTCAAATCGATTTTTTGAAGCCTGTAAAGCAGACTACCGCCTTAAAGAAAATAATTGGATGGTGAGAAAAAGGAAAAAAAAGAGGGCACAAAAATGCGAGATATTTCGCGCTGAATAGCCCACTCTTTGATCCTCGTAACGGAACACTCTTCATCCCTGCAGACCGCTGCAGCAGTTATTGATTTCATTCGAATCAGGCGAAGGAGAATATATCGAATTCATCATCAAGCGTGTCGGGTCTTCGCCTCGTGTTTCGTCCAAACTTTCCGGGATGCTTATAGTGGAAAAGTCAGTTTCTGTGGCAGACTGGAATATCACGAAGGGAGGGCTTAAAAAGGATTGATGGTGGATGCTCTTAGGCATGTTGATTCTTCGTGGAATATTTTCTCCATTTTTTTACGTGTTTGTGTAGATGTGGCTGTGTATGCATCGACGTTCTCGATTCGCTCTCTTGCCGTCAAACGAATTGAATATTCAAGCCCCTCCCCCCCTCACCCTCGCTCTGGACCAGGCAAAATTGGCTTCGTCAGGGTTCACACGGTATACGGAATCTCTGTCGCATCGCCAATATTCCAATCGTACGATCCTACACTTTTCTTGCCTCCTTTTGCCCTTCCCTCGAAGGCCCAATTCGGCAAACTCTCTTGCGGTCTGGAGTGATTCTCCGGACCTTCTGTTTTCTCCCTTGTCTCTCGTCGCTCCCTTTTCCGCTCCCTCATCACGATTTCCGCTCCACAATCGCGATGAGATGCGACGCCGGGCTGACGGCTGAAACGCCTCGAGTTTCTCATTAGGATATTTTCTTTTTTTCAAGTTTCCCGTACGAGTACAGGAAAATCCCCTGCACATTTTTTTACAAACCAAGCCATTGGTTTGAAAAGCCGCACAAAGCCACTGTCGAGTGTCTGAATAAGTGAAAAAAAAATAAAGAAATCAATTAATCGAGGCTGCAACGAAAAATATGCAGCAGTTCGTGCTACGGGAAGTGGAGCAATCGGTCGACCTAATCCTTGACTCGTTCTACTCGTGTAGCAAGCATGCATGGGACGCTAAGGTATGGAACACGTAGCGATTGAATATCTATGTGCGGATCGGTGGGGACCGATTGGGGATGTGAAGTGGAATATGGTGGAAAATGTAATAAGGGGAAGTCCCCTGTACAAATGGAAGCTACAATTAAAATTTTTTTTAATAAAAATAGAATAAAATAAGAATGAAAATAAAATAAAAATAAAATAAAAATAAAATAAAAATAAAAATAAAAATATGTGGGTTGATTAATCGTTTATTGATGTAGCTGACGAAAACCTATTCGAGATATTTTCGGGCATTTGTATTTTTCTCATTTGCGGAGCGCAGGTGCTTTCGTCAATCAAATGCATGAATGTATCAATATTCTCATTGGGAAGAATTTTAAAAATAGGTTAATTCTGATAGATATATTTTATTATTGTTATCATTTTTTTAAAGTGTGGTTTTTTAAATTATTTTAATAGTAATAATAATAATAATAATCCCGTTTTTTAATTGGTCTAATAATGATAATAACAATTATTTGATTCTTCAATTATTTTAAAATATTGATACTAATGAAAATAATATAATTCTTCAATAATTTTGATAGAAATAATTATCATTATTATTATTATATTGTATATACAGTAATAATAATAATTATTATTTATATCTCGGCGACTACTGCTATTATTGATTACTATTATATTATTATTGTTAGTAATAATAATAATAATCCAATTTTTTAATTGTTTCAATAATGATAATAACATTTATTTGATTCTTTAATTATTTTGAAATATTGATACTCATGAAAATAATATAATTCTCCAATCATTTTTATAGTAATAATAATAACAATTATTATTATTATTATATTATATATACAGTAAAAATAATAATTATTATTTATATCGCTGCGACTACTGTTATTATTGATTACTATTATATTATTATTGTTATTAACCCTTCGTTGACACACGTACATGTGGCCACGATTTTGACACACTGGGTCAATTTGACCCGCATAGTACTTCATCCACCTGCCATTAAGAACCCGTCGGTCGGTTTTCATTGACAAAAATCAGGGATATACTGTAAAATTGAATTGAATTCGTTGTTAAGCCATTTAGATTGTACCAAAGTTAATCTCTCTAGTAATTTTTATCACATTACCTCGATATCTGAAACGGGGTTGAACTCAGACATTTCTCATTCCCTGATTACGTAATCTTATCCATTCTATACCTAGTATACATAATTACACTCGGTAGCACATGCTCAGTTTTTATTATTTTGGTTATGGTTTATATTTTATGCTTCGCTTTAGATGCAAGAAACTCGCGATCTCTATTTTTATTTTCTAACTTTTCATAATAATACTTTTCTTCACTATTATCTTATATTGTCTACACCAATTGCACCATTGCTTTTATTTTTATATTATTGTTTATGTCATCACCTATTTTCAACCATTTATAATTCTTTCTTCCGTACAACAATCATCGTTCTTACAAGTGTACACTATTGCCTGAAGGTTATACCAAGGCATAAAATAAATCATCAATTAATCAATCAATTTCTCGCTCTCTCTTCTCTTCCTCTTCGTCTCTTTGAATTTCTTCTTCTTTCTAGGTACAACTTTAATTTGAGTGAATATCACTTTATTTTTTCATTTATATTTATTTTGATTCTTATATTTATATTTATTTATTTTGATTATTATATTTATTTTTATTTTCATATTTATAATAATACTGGTCATAGCTATAGGATGTTGACTAGGAAAACTAGGTGAAAATATTATTGTACCAAGGTTTTTGTAATGTATCTTTTCGCACGGTGCTCTTAGGGGGCTGAAGCTTCAGAATATGAATAAATTAATGCCCTCTCTCTCCCTCTTTCTCCTCCTCCCTCCTTCTCCCTCACTCGCCCCTTTATCGGGGGAAGCCCCGAGGATATTTGCCCCCATTTGAGCGACGTGGCGAAAAATGTACGTAGTGCAAACCGTTAGGGTGAGAAAGAGAGCGAGGAGGTAGTATGGAGGAGGTGATGTTGAGAGAGGAGAGCAAGTGAGGGAGAAGAGACGCCTGTGAAATCTGAAAGCTCGGAAAGTGTTGTCGTGTACGGGGGAAGAGCTCGGCCTGTGTGAAGAAACGTTGGTCAATAAATCTACCGCAATGGCGAATGGGCGAACGCGAGAGAGGGTTGCTTTTTGGAGGAAGAGAGTGCCATCGCCCCGAGAAAGCTGGCACGTTCCATCGCATTTATCTAGATGTAACTTCCAGTTCGGTGGAAGATAGAAATATGAGAGGGCGAATGAAGTTTAGGGGCGTCGGCCCCAGCGAGCTCGAGGGGATGCAGAAGTTTCGTGGCTGCGAGTGGCTGAAGTGATTAACAACGAGGTGATATTGACTGCATCAGAAAATCCATTGCCTTGGGGCTGCTGTCATTTGAATGGAGACACTCGTTGACGCAGTCAGGCCATCGCGTGCTTTCCATTGAGGATCGGTGAAAATGTATAAATTGATTAGAAATTTCACTGATATTGTTGAGGTTTAGCGTCCTTCGGTACATTCATTTCTGTTCAGACTGCCATCAAGAAAAGACTGCCTGTCAACTACACTCCGGCTGGTCTCTTAGGAACCGGAAATATTGAGGGGCTGTATTGTATCGCATAGTTTTGTAGCCTGAGATCTTAACTTCAATTTGCAACGAAGATTTTGTAAAAATTCCAAAAATTGTTCTAGTTATGATGATTTTTGTGCACTTTTGCAATTCATTCTTTGATTCACGTGTTTCTCGAAACCAATTTTTATGGAACGGTGTGAAGTCGTATCGCAAAATCGATTTGTTTGACTCAGTTCAAATTCGGGCAGAACGTAGTTTATAACATTTTGCATCGCATGATTGGATAATTTTTTCATGTGTTCATACAAAATTATCGAAGTTGTTTTTTATTTGTTCGAGAATCGAAGTTTTTCTGTACAGATTGGCATTTTCGTAATTTTCCGAATTTCAAAGAAGTATCGAGCTATATGAAAGTTTTATTATTATATTAAAAATACACTTTTTTATTTTTATTCCGGATGACTAGTTGCCAGAACCACCCACACCGATTGGCCATGCAGCAATGAAGGCACTTTGTTTAAATAATAATAACTACATTGCCTATCAATATTCAAATTTAAAAAACTCAAATGTGGCAAGACTATGTATTAAGGGGCTACGCCCAGTTGTAACAATCGAAAAGTCACTTTTTTCAAAACCAATATGTTTTGACAGTATAACATCTTATAAATGTTTTCTGAATATTTCAACGTGGTCGGATCAAAATTGACAAATTTATAGGCTGTCGTATTGACGCCCATCGGAACGCTCGGAGCGTCGTCGAGGCAACATTTTGCTGATTTTCATGATTTTTTTTAAAGCGTAAATTTCTTCCCCACTTTTGAGACTTGGGGTATGTTTTATTACTATTTTCGGCTATTACATGGTATTTTTTATTATTTATTAATCTTAAAAAATGGTGGAAGTATGACACGGTCTTCCAAACTGCATCTTCAAAACTGGCGTGACGTATAGCTCTAAAACTAATCTGCCGATTCTGACGAAATTTTGTATAACTCTTTCTAACCTTATTTCCTAAAACATGAACCTAAATGTTTTTGAAATGTTTCAAAAGTTTTTTTTAAATGTAAAATGGGGCCATTGTGCAGAAAATTAAATCTTTTTGTTTCAAAGCGTACCATTTCGTCGATTTTCAATATTTCCTTACTTTTTCATGGTTCATATTCTGCGTATGAGTGTTGACGAAAGAAAAATCTTCGACGGTTTGCTTTGATATTAATCCCGCCGGCGCTACGTGTCACGCCGTCTGATAACATCCGCCGGAATCCGTTTAGAAGACCGTGTCTCATCGCCGCCATTTTTAAAGATCATTTTTTTTAAATACCATGTAACAGCCAACAGTAGTAATAAAACACACCGTAAGTCTCAAAAATAAATAAAAAGAAAATAAATCTTTCCTCTAAAAAAAATCATAAAAATTAGCAATTTTTTCCTCGTCTAAAGGTATCTCCCCCCTTAAACGCTTTTTTCTCGAAAGTACGTTTTCAAAGTCGATGAGCAAAATAGCTAAAAAAACTACAGCATCAATCTTTCTGAAATTTTTCAGGCTTTTTCTAGATGTAAAAATATAGTATTCGATCGAAGAATTCTCTTTTCCGATGTATACTTTCGATCAGATGAACGAAAAATGTCCATTTTTTGCAAAAATCAAGTGTCTCACGTTGAACACGCTTTTTAAATATGATATTTCAGAAATTTCTCGATTAGTCATTGGATAAACTAATATATTTACTAGCGAAATCTGTTTGATTTTTTTATGAGATAACCTGGTTCATAAGGGTTCATAAGGGCTCGCCATAAAAGACGTTTTCAAGAGATGCTTCCCTGACGTCGGCTGTAAATGGATTATAATTAAATATTTTTACACAAAAAAATTACAGAGTGTTCTCAGATCGTACTTTTTCGTATACCTAATTTCTGTAGAAATTCATAATTAAGATCAATTTACCGTTAAAATCAATTAAAAAAATCGGCTTATTTTCAGGATCTTTTTTTTAGAAAATCTCAATGATAAACTTCTGCAAAAATTAGATATTTGAAAAAGTACCAATTCAAGAATACTCTGTAATTTTGTTGTGTATAAATATTTAATTATGATCGATTTACAGCCGATGTCCGGGAAGCACCTTTCGAAAATGTCTTTTGTGGTGAGCCCTTGCATTATCAACGGGTTATGCCTGGGCATGACCCGTTGATAGTGCAAGGGCGCGTGAAATCCTGACCTCGTCATAGCTATACTCTCATCAGAAAATATTGCAAATCGACCTGTACTTTGGCGACTAGGCTTATGCAAGCTCGTTAGAGTCCCAAGGTCTTAAAATATTGAAGGGGATCGTGCGATGCCGGCACTGCCATGCGACAAGCATTGAATATATCAATACAGTTGAACCTCGGTATAACGAATCTCTAGGGAAGTTCGTTATATCGAGTTTTCGTTATATTAAGTTTTTTGTATATCGAGATCATGTTCCTTAAAATGTTTATTAATATATATATATATATATATATATATATATATATATATATATATATATATATATATATATATTATTAGATAGAATTTTTTGATAGGTTTATATTATAAAAGTTCATACACGATATAAAAGTTGTTACACTTAATAAATACACTTTCGAAATACACAAAAAAATTCTGCATCTGTTTATGTAACCCAAACAAATTTTTTTTCGACGGCTTGTTGATAAAATCTTTGAAAATACTGAACCGATCCTTATAACCGAACTGTAGCTATAGCGCATATCAAGGATTTTTTTTATTTTGATATTTACTGATTTTTTGCCAAAAACGCTGAAAAAACACGTTTTTTTTCGAAAAATGTCCGCCATTTTGTTATTTCTCCATACATAAAAAATCGTCTGATATGCGCGATAGCCATTCACATACTGAATCTAGAACCGTTCGATTTTTGTTTTGTTTCGGATGATCCATCTCCGAGATTTCATCAATAGCGCAGACCTACCACTTTTTAAGGACATTTTTTCAACTACCATTCCCGTCTATAAATAGTGACTTGAATAAATAATTTATTTTTAAATATATTTCGAAAGTGTATTTATTAAGTGTAACAAGTTTTATGTCAATATCTATAATATAAACCTGTCAAAAAAAATGCATGGAAATAGTCTTTTTCAGCGTCTAAAGTGAGAAGACTCTTTAAATTAGAACAATTTTTACGAGCAATTAGCAATTAGAGCGTAATGTATATTATTTTGTCGTTGTATCAAGGTTTCGGGTGTCTATCGGAAGGGAATGAACGAATATTCGTTATACCGAGGTTCGACTGTATGTGTATTACGAATAGAAAATATAAATCGTACGAACAAATAAAAATCAGTTTTATTTTTCCGACAAATATAAATCAGTTTTATTTTTCCGACAAATATAAATACAAAAAAAAATCGCTGTGTAATTAACGTAAAAAAGAGATAAAAAAATAATCTTAACTGGAAACCTCGTCGGGAGATTTCGTGCTGCATGCACAATACCAGTTTTGCGCAGGGTCAGGTCCATCGGCTCTGTAAGTACCTGACAGGACTGCTCACCGTATAGCCGTTCCCGGTTTAAAACGTGTCAATACACTCGTCCCGGCGCTTTCCAATTTTCCTTATTACCCGCCCGGTACCTCAAGCGCGAACGACCCAGAGCCGGCCGAGCAAATTGCTGCGGTAAAAGGAGGCGAGTGGAGAAGCATAGGAAATGCTTCGATAATTATTTATCGACTGAACGAAACGGCTGGTAAAAATTGCCGCGTAAAGCCGTTTGAAAAATTGCGACACTGTAACAACGCAACACAAAACGTCTCTATTCATTGAGGGGGGCGAGGAAAAATTACCTTTAGGCGAGGAAAAAATTTGCTGATTTTCATGATTTTTTTTTAAAGGATATATTTCTTTACCAGTTTTGAGACTTTTATGTTTCATTCCTACTTTTGGCTGTTACGTGGTATTTTTTGCTCCATTAATCTTTAAAAATGGCGAAGGTATGGCACGGTCTTCTAAACTCCATTTTCAAAACTGGCGTGACGTATAGCGGAAAAATGAATCGACCGGTACTGATGAAATTCGGAATAAATCTTTCTCACCTGATTGTCTAAAACATGACCGTACATATTTTCAAAGAAAAGTCTTTATTTGTTGCAAAATGTAGCTGTTTTTTTCGGAAAATTCAATTTTTTTTGTTTCAAAGCGTACCGTTTGGACGATTTTCAACATTTCTCACTTTTTCTCGGGTCATATTCTGCGTATGAGAGTTAGCGAAAGAAAAATCTTCGTTGGTTTTTTTAGATTAGAACAGAACAGTCAAAAGTAGTAACAAAAAATATTCTACGTCTCAAAAATGGTGAAGAAATATTACCTTAAATAAAAATCATGAAAATCCGCAATTTTTTTCCTCGTCTAAAGGTATCTCCCCCCTAATGGAGGAGATCGTTTTATAACGCAAAAAGAACTTATGGCCGAACATTATTCGGCCATAAGATTTTTGATCGGTTTATATTATAGATATTGATACAAAAGTTGTTACCCTTAATAAATGCACGTTCGAAATATACTTTAAAAAATGTTAACGTATTTATGTAACCCAAACAAACTTTAAGGCGTTACCCCCCACTTGTAGCGCAAAAAAAGGCCTTCTTCATGAATTTGTTTAAAGAAAACTACAAAACTTTTTTAATCGATCAATATACCATCTTAAAGAACACATCTTGAAGAACTTTCAGTAATTTTTTTATTGAAAAATATTACATTGTTTAGTGGCAAATGGCCGTCAATGAAATAATGTTTTTATATACACGGTTTGCGGTGACCAACATTGCGGCGAAGTGGATCATCTGAAAAAAAATGCGGATGGATTTAGTCAAATATAAGTATAAACTAGTCTTTAATCGAAGGATTTTAAAAAATATTCATTTTTCACAAAATGGCGGACAGTCAAAGTTAATGGTTCGATTTTAACGAAAAAAAACGGCCGTGTTTTGGCTATAAAACGGCCATGTTTTTTCGAAAAAAAAAATCGAACGATTAAAGACTACATTTTTATGTATTAAATAAGCCTGCAAAATTTCAAGAAGATCGGTTCATTAGTGTTCGAGTAATCTTGGTCACCGACTTCAGAAATGCCATTTTGAGAAACACGCGTTTAAAGTTTCTCTTTCAACGCTCTTTCAACGCGGATTCGTCTCTTTCAACGCTCATATCTCAGTCAATTTTGTTTGGATCGACTTGAAATTTTCAGGACATATTCTGAGATACTTATACTTCAAAAAAATGCAATAAAAAAAATCGACTTTTTCAAAATCGCAAGTGGGGGTAACCCCTTAAACGCGTTTTTCTCGAAACAACGTTTTTCGACGGCTTGTCGATAAAACCTTTGAAACTACTGAACCGATCCTTATGAAATTTTAACCACATATTCTTTACGACTATGGCTATAGCGCATATCAAGGATTTTTCAAAGATTTTCATTTTTACTATTTTTTCGTTGCCAAAACGGTGAAAAAAAACACCTTATTTTGTTTTTTCGGAAAATGACCGCCTTTTTGTTATTTTTGCATATATCAAAAATCGTATGATATGCCCTATAGCCATTAACATACTGAATCTAAAACCGTTGATTTTTTTGTTTGGCATGATCCATCTCCGAGATTCCATCAACAGCGCAGACCTACAATTTTTTAGGACATTTTTTTAACTACCATTTTCGTCAATAAATAGTGACTTGAATAAAACATTTTTTTTAATGCCCTTCGAAAGTGGATTTATTAAGAGTAACATCTTTTCTATCAATATCTATAATATAAACCTATAAAAAAATCATAAAAGTAGCCTTATTTTTAGCGTCTGAAGTGAGAAGACCCCTTAAATAATTAGCCATGACCGAAGCCTTTCACAGCAGAGAATCAGCAAACGGTGATGGAAGACTCGGCAAAGGAAACGGCAGGACAGTCGAAAGGTACACAGCAGGCAGAGAGCTTCAAACATCCCTCGATTGACTGTGAACCCCCGAGACCATTAATTCTCATTCCCGAACTCACTCCTTTTTTATTCTTATTTTTTTCTCATCTCATATAACCTCGACTCTTAGACTTTCTTGGTGATTATGGGAAATCCAGACATACTGCGTGGTCGT